>CANYBF011829383.1:0-16763 GCA_948192965.1 Dalechampia spathulata | reverse complement strand
GAAATTATCAAGTTTTGGCCTGCTGTATTTGACAATGTTATGTGTATTCTTTTTCCCTCATCAACAAGTATCTGTTAGGTATTTAAGTTTTATCCATCTTTGACGACCTCCTACTGTATTTCTTGACCTTGTATTAATTCTCTCTCTTTCCTATAATTAAATCTTGAGACATTGTACTTGAACTATCTTATTATACTAAACCCGATCCTTGTTCCCATGTTATGACATCCTCCAACATTCATGTTTTAATATTCCGCGCTTCACTTTCCCCATTTTCCATTCTCCCATCTCATGAAACCAACTTCTACTCTACTATATCCTAATTTATAAGTATTTAATGTCCAGTTAGTTGTTTTTTTTCTTAACTCATACAAATGAAGTTATGCCCATCATAAAATCTCGAGATTATTATAGTAGAAAGAATTCAGGATTAGCTTAATAATGCATTTAGTTGGAGCCCCATCTGAGTAGCCTCGTTAAAGAATTCAGGACAGCCCAAGTTGCGAACTTGCCTTAAACATAACAAACAACAAACAAGATGCACAAACTAAATCATACCAGGAAAAAAATTTGGTCTGCCGAATGCTTTAATTCTAACTCAGCAACTCCTTCGATCTGAAAGCTGAATTAGCAACTGATATGGAATCCAAGATAGAGGACACTGGCAAACGAAACACAGATGCTGAGAAACAGGGGCTAGCAAATAGAACTCGTACTGATGTACAAGCAACAGTTGCTTCAGCAAAGAAGGAGCTCGAAGAGGTGAAGTTTAACATACCGAAAGCAACTGATGAGGTGAATTACTTGATGGTGGCTGCTGCAATCAAAGATGGAAAAAGAACAATCAGCTCTTGCGACAGGGAGGCAGAAAGAAGGAATGGAAAAGATGGTTGAGTTTCCTAACCAATTGCATAACAATCTACCTCGGCAACTCCTTCAACGCAAGCCAAAATAGATTCAAATCAGTTTTCTTGCCCTGATTCAATTTCAATTTCAAAAAATCACAGCAAGGGAATGAGGAAGGGAAGATGGAATTCGGAAATTAGGGTGTCAACCGATATGTGAAAGGGGGATATGAAACCGATTGCCTGATGGAACTCCCTCTAAGCATTAAAACGACGTCGTTTTATCCTTTCCAAAACGACGTCGTTTTGATGCAAACTCAATTTTTCTATTTAATATGTAAATATAATTTATATTAATTAATTTTTCTTAATTAATTATAATCTCATTTTTTTGGTTAAAACTTAATATTAATAATATACTTTTCTATTTATATTTTTGATATATATATATATATATATATATATATATATATATATATATATATATATTATATATACATACATTGAAAAATTATATACATTAATAATTTATACATTGCTACGGATTTAGCTACGGAATTTAATTCCGTAGCTAAATTGTGGCAGGTCATGTCGCAACCTTTATCTGCTTATTAAAAGAATCACAATCGGATACGGAGTTAGTGGTAGAGTTTAACCATGCACACAATAAAATAACCATTTTTGCACCAACTGAAGGCGCATTTTCTCGGCTAGAAGTAGTGACTCTCAACTCATTCAGCGATAACGATAAGGTGAAATTGGTTAAGTTTCATGTGATACCTATATTCATATCAAACACCCAGTTCCGGACTATGAGCTATCCATTAAAGACAGGCAGGGAAAGGAGGCAGAATGTTACAACGACATGTAGTACTGTGAATATCACCGCAGGTGTCACTAATACGACCATAACAGGAACTATTTACGATGATAACCTTCTTACAATGAACCAGGCTAATGAAGTTTGAAGTCCCATGGAGCTTTTGCTCCTAACAAGTTACCTCCGACTCCAGTTCCTGGTCCTTTACTAGTGATGGGGCCGCCATCAGAGAAACGAAAGAAGGCTCAAGTTGTAGAGAGTCGAGCCGTGTCTGTCAGTGATGTTCCTAGGTCGACGAGTTTAGGGGATTTTGACAATGTAATGGTTATTGCTGTTGCCATAGTTGCTTCTGCTGTGGTTTCATTTTGAAACGGTTTTTATTTTATGTTGGTGTTATTTTTTTAGCAACATTGATGCAGTTTGGATAATATTTATGAGTGATTTAATGAATAATAGTATTTTATTTTAAGTTAAATAATTAAATGATAATTAGACAGGGTCCTATTCCCAGTCATGCCTCCTTCCCATTAGCATTAGGATTGCCCATCAATACCTGTCATGCCTCCTACAGTGGAGCAGAGGGCTCTATATATCCGATAAAGATGCAGTGCCTATTTGATGCAGACAATTCCCATCATGAATCAATCGCAGGACTAAATCTCTTTTGTGTTTCTTTTTCCTTGCTTTTGAAGCTAATGATTAGTTGAAGTAGCCACGCATTTATTGATACATTCTACCATTTCAGGTCAGATATGGTGCTTATAGATATTCTCTCTGAAACTAATTCATTAAACTTGCTGTTTTGAACCTAATTCCATCGTCTCTCTGTTACTATAAAATCCCACTTCGGAAAATCAACATTTCCATAAGAAAACTACTAGTTCAGACAGATTCAATCTTCATTGCCTGAAAAATCAACACCAGCAAAATGAAGCAACAGTTTGTCTTTTCATTTTTCCTTCTCTTTCTGCACTATACTGGAATGCAAATCTTAGCCCAGTCACCGGCTGCAGCTCCTGCAGTACCACCACCTCCAGCAGCTCCAGCAAAGGCACCGCCAGCTCCACCTGCAAAACCACCGTCAGGAGTACAAGTGCAACCATCACCGGGACCTCTCGATGTGGTTAAAATCCTCGGAAAAGCAAGTCATTTCGCAGTGTTTGTTCGCCTGCTGAAAGCTACACAAGTTGATGCAGAGTTATTTTTGCAACTCAACAACACTAACAATGGAGCTACTATTTTTGCCCCAACTGATGGCGCATTTTCAGGCCTTAAGGTAGGCACCCTAAATTCCTTGACCGATGGAGAAAAAATCGAGTTGGTGAAGTTCCATATAGTTCCGACATTTATTTCAAGTTCCCAATTCCAGACTGTGAGCAATCCTGTCAGAACATTGGCAGGAGCAGGCAACAGGTTTGCGCTTAATGTGACAACAGGAGACAGTGCAGTGAATATAACTACAGGATTATCCAATACAACAATTTTCGGAACAGTATACGCTGATACCAGGCTTGCCATCTATCAGGTTGACAAGGTTCTTCTTGCACTGGATATGTTCACTCCTAAGCCACCTGCTCCAGCGCCATCACCGGTGGCCCTGACACCAGAAAAGCCATCCAAGGCTCCGATAGTGGAGAATCCTCCTGTTGCTCCTAAGGAGCCTTCTGGGACATTGAGCTTAGTTGTTCGGAATAATGTGATGCTGGTTGCGGCTGGTATAGTTTACGCATTACTTCCGTTGTAAGAAATTAATGCCAGACATGTTTGATTGGAGTGGGAAGTCCTGTTTACTGGTCATATGATTGGATTGTTGAAGAGTGTTGATCAACTAGATGATGAGCGGTTTTGAATAATCCCAGTCTTGTCCAAATTTACAAGTGCAATCCATTGTTGTTTCTTACCATATGTAATACAAGTTATTGTTGGAACAAAAACATTGAGCTTAATAATTTGCCCATCTTTATCATTCTGATAGTCTAACATTTGACTATCCATATCAGATCATTTCTTTTAATCTATCAATTATCCTCCTCATTTAATTCTTGTATTATATGAATTGAAAAATTATACATCTTATACATGTGTCAAACTAACAAAGATTTGAATCTTAAATTTCAGATTTTGAAAAAGTATTTAACTAATTATATTACCTTGATTGATGGAACTTGTCTTTAAAATTCTATCATAATTCAGCTTGCTATAGAAACTTAAATAAGTGGGCATAGTAGTACTTAAATATAATTTTCGATGATAAGTATTTTTCATCTAAAATATAATAAAAGATCATAATTTAAAAGATATATTATCCCATAATCTCTTTTAAATATTAAATTAGATTCTTTTAATATAAATGGTTTAATTTGAAATCTAGATATTTGATGAAACTATAAAAACCCCTTATCATTTCATCCCTAATTAAAGTTGGTACAGAACAGTTTCCAACAGGCTATCTGAGTTTGATGCCAAAACTACTTGCAAGTGGGTGCAGTTGACAAGTGATGTACAGTGAAACAGGCTCTATTTCCTGCCATGTCACCTTCATTCAGGATTAAGATTGCCCATTGCCAACCTTATATTTCTTTCTTTCATTTTCCGGAGATGATATTTGATTATGACTGATAAAATAAAAGTGAACTACACACTCACACTCAAACACTTCTGCTTGAATTACATTCAAGGCTCCATCAACGACAGCGTTCCATTTCATATCTGATGGAGACAAATTTCATTTCTGATCGTTCACAGTTCAGATTCAATCACTTTTTTTTTTTTTTTGCCTTATTGCCTGTTTCTGAAGATATTATTTAGTTGCAGAAGGATACATATTGAGACAATCTACCTTTCAGGGCAAATAAGGTGATGGAGAATCATTAACATTGAATTACTAATTGAACTTCTTTATTTTGTTCATCTGTTACGTTGCCTCTCACTCAATCACTATAAATATCTTCTTCAATCCCTCTTCATACATCAAACACTTCTGCAAGTAACTTCAGTGTGATTCAAGCTTCATTGCCCTTGCACACCAGGAAAATGAAGCAACAGTCTCTCTTTTCACTTCCAATTTTCCTTGTTTTAATCCATTGTAGTTCCAGGATTCTAGCGCAGTCACCGGCTGTTGCTCCAGCAGTACAACCACCACCACCAGCTCCCGCTAAGGCACCGCCCGCTCCACCTGCACAACCACCATCAGGAGTACAAGTGCAGCCATCACGTGGGCCTCTTGATGTAGTGAAAATCCTTGGAAAGGCAAGCGCCCATTTCACTGTATTTGTTCGCTTACTGAAAGCTACACAGGTCGACACAGAACTATTCCTGCAACTTAACAACACCAACAATGGAGCTACCATCTTTGCCCCAACTGATGGGGCATTTTCAGGCCTTAAAATAGGCACCCTGAATTCCTTAAGCGATGGAGAAAAAATTGAGTTGGTGAAATTTCATATAGTTCCAACATTTATTTCGAGTTCCCAATTCCAGACATTAAGCAATCCTGTCAGGACATTGGCAGGGGCAGGAAACAGGTTTGCACTTAATGTGACGACGGGAGGAAGTACAGTGAATATAACTACGGGATTAACCAATACAACAATTTCAGGAACAGTATACGCTGATACCAGGCTTGCCATCTATCAGGTTGACAAGGTTCTTCTTCCACTGGATATGTTCACTCCTAAGCCACCTGCCCCAGCGCCGTCACCTGTGGCCCTGGCGCCAGAAAAGCCGAAGAAGGCTCCGATTGTAGAGAGTCCTGTTGCCGACCCTCATAAGGATGTTTCTGGTGCAGTAAGTTACAATGCAGTGCCTGAATTACTTGCAGTCGGCATATTTACTGGAATGGTTTTGTTCTGAAAACGGGCCTGGAGGGCATTGTTGATATCCGTGTTTTTCCGCTCTTTTGAATTCTTAATTTATGTTTTTTTTACGATGTCTCACCAGAAAAAAATATCAAAAATAAATAAAAAAAAAATCTCCCAATCTATCGTCTTGTTTAATGTATATAATTATATCGCCATATAAATTTTTTATTTATATTATATTAATTCACTTAATTTATATATACATTATTTATTTATTTATATCAAATCTATGCAACTCTGATCCATTTTTTCTTTAATAAATCAATTTTTATATCAATAAATTCATACAAAAAATAAATTTATATCTCAATATAATCTATTAATTATCTCAATATAATTTATTAATATGCAACCTATACTATAAATGTTGCCAAGATTAAGTAATTAATCATTAATCAAAATTATTGCTTTAAAAGATTAATCAGAAATAAAAATATTATACTAACTAAAAGTCCTTTTTATTTGCCAAAAAATAATAAAAATAGCTAAAATTCTAAAATTTCTAAAATGAAAATAACAATTACCACAACTTAATATTAAATTAAGAGTTAATTCTAAATTATTGAAATTATCATTTGGTGATGTATAAAATTATAATTTAAATTTAAAATAGTTAGATATAATTGAATAAGTTTTTTTCATATATACTTAATATATCTCGATGTTATTTTTAATTGAGATGTTTAATTTAATTATTTTGAGAAATTTATTTTATTTATAAATAAATTTTTAAAAATAATTATTATATAAAAATTTTAAAAGAGGTTTATTAATGAATTTAAAAGAAAGAAATCATTATCCTATTTTGAGGGACATTGATTTCAGTATTGAGCAATCATTGCTTAGGTTATCCACTAAAATATGGCGGTTGACATTGAAGTGAACTTTGCACTTTCCTCCATCTCTATTTGACAGAGACAAACTCCTTTCTCTACCATGCTTGCGTTCATGCATATATCTCATCTCTTCCATGGTTTTCTTTTCTTTTTTCCTGCCATTTTAAGCAATTTAGCTTGCTTGTTTCTCTCCACCATCTCATACCCTTCTCTCCTTTTCTCCGTTAATTGATCCCCCACCTTTTGATTTATCATCACAGTTAAGCTACCCTTGCTGCTAGCTTTCTTTTCCATTCCCTTTATATAAATCTCCACCAGGTGTTATTTTTCTCATCAAACACTTGAGATTTTGCTAGATTTAGAGCTGTCGTTTCTTCATTGCCTGCGAAGTGCAAGAAACATGAAGCAACAATCCCTTTTCTCGAGTTTTCTTCTTCTTGTTGTTGTTTTCCTTCATGGTACCAAAATCACGGCCCAGTCACCAGCTGCATCTCCAGCACCAGCACATCAACCAAAATCATCTTCTCCACCAAAACCATCCTCTCCACCAAAACCATCCTCTCCACCCCCGCCTGTCACAGCTGCTGCACCTGCACCTGTTATGGTTCCGGTGCAGCCATCAAAAGGCCCTGTAAACATCGTTAAAGTCCTTCAAAAAGCTGGCCATTTCACCTTCTTTGTCCGGCTCATAAAAACAACCCAAGAAGATATTCAACTATTCTCCCAGCTCAATGATTCAAGTGATGGAGTGACAATCTTTGCTCCAACTGATGGTGCATTTTCAACCATTATAAAATCTGGCACTCTCAACTCTTTGTCCGATCAACAGAAGATTGAGTTAGTTCAGTTTCATATAATTCCCAGGTTCCTCTCAAATTCCCAGTTCCAAACTGTCAGCAACCCGTTAAAAACACTGGCAGGATCAGGAAGCGGATTCGGACTAAATGTGACCACAACAGAAAGTTTAGTTAACGTAAGTTCTGGACTTACCCGTACATACGTGTCAGGAATTGTGTACACAGATGGGAAAGTTGGAATCTATCAGGTTGACAAGGTTCTGCTTCCCTTAAACCTGTTCGCACCAAAGCCTCCTGCAGCCGCACCAGCACCACCGCCAAAGCCGAAAAAGGAAGAAGCAGCAGAAACTCCGGTGGTTCCGAAGGATATTTCCGGCGCAGTAACAAGATGTGTTACGAGTCATGGTTTGGTGATTTGGGGAGTAATATTTGCCGCCATGGGTGCAATGTTTTCCTTGTGACAGGAAGAGATCAAATACCTGTAAGGTATTTCAGGAACAAGTAAGGGTTGATCAATGGTGTTTGATTTTTGCTGGGTTTGGATGAAAGATGGTGGTGATCAAGAGGATCTTTCTGGTTTTGAATTATTGTCATTTCCTATTCCCTCTGTGTCTCTTTCTTCTCCTTTTAAGCTTGTGAATAATTTTGAGGGATTTTTCCTTGTTTCAGATGTTTTCTTTGTATTCATTTCCTTGTCGGCTTTCATTTGTTTTGTGAATGTGTACATCAGAATGCAAAATCTGTCATATTTTGCGTATTCCATGGCTAATATACAAATCCTTTGATGTTGAGAAAACTTAAATATCAAACATTCTGTTCATTAATCGATTAATAATTTACCAGTTAATCTATTTTTTGATCGGTTTAATATGTAATGGACGATTAAGATTACTTGGAAATAAAATAATCAAATGTGAAGGTCGTAAAAGATACACAATAAGATGTTAAATATTTAAGAGAAAAGGATGTTAGTACAAATTGTATTGACTTGCAAGCAAGCAAGCAAAATTCCAGGTCTTTAAACCAAAAGTTCATCACCTGCCGAATTCTCCTTAACTAATTGGAGTTACAGTGATTTAAGATCAATACGTAATTGCATAAAATTCCCTCCTTATAAAGAAGATTGTGAAAAGATATCAGGGTTCGAAACCTCATTAATTTTAATAAGGTTAATTCATGTTAAGGGATTATTAACATCTAAAATGGTGTTTTGAGCTAGGAAGATAACAAGGTTAATCTGCCTTTTACACCAAACGAATTCAAGGTCTTTTAAAAAAAAGAAAATAAAATCCTCATGCATCAATTAACGATCCGATTTTTGGCAATAAATATTTATTCTATTGCTTGATCTATAGTATTGCTTGATCACTAGCAAGGGCAACATATTCAGGCTGAAAATCCTGTCAGAATTGATAGATTTCAGTGGCTTCAGGATTATCAGTTGGCCCAGAATCACATACTTACCATGATTTTCCCTCCTTTCCAAGCAATCTAGTAGCTGCAGTTAATATTATCCCTCCATCTTTCCGTTGATACCTCACCTTTTTTCATCTGGCAACTAAGTTTCTGAAACTAAAATTATACATTACACCTAAATTAATCCACTTGTATGCAATATAAAATCCTTCTCAATTCCATTTTCCCATGTCAGACACTTCCAAGACGAAACTGAATTTACCATTCTCAATAATTTCAGTTCAAAAACAATTGATATGGAACGACAATCCCTCTTCTCCTTTTACCTTATTCTTGTCCTCTTCCTCCACTGTACGCAAATTCTAGCCCAGTCACCAGCTGCATCTCCTGCCCCAGCAAAGACTCCCGCTGCAGCCCCTCCACCACCTCCCGCTGCTACCGCTCCGGCACCAGTTATGGTATCTGTACAGCCATCAAAAAGCCCGCTGAACGTTGTAAAAGTCCTTCAAAAAGCTGGCCATTTCACATTCTTTGTCCGGCTCATAAAAACAACCCAGGAAGATATACAATTATTCTCCCAACTCAACGATTCAAGTGATGGAGTAACAATCTTTGCTCCAACAGATGGTGCGTTTTCAACCATCATAAAATCAGGCACTCTTAACTCTTTATCAGATCAGCAAAAGATCGAGTTAGTTCAGTCTCATATAATTCCAAGGTTCCTGTCAACTTCCCAGTTTCAAACGGTCAGCAACCCGTTAAAAACACTGGCAGGATCCGGGAGCGGATTCGGGCTAAATGTGACCACAACAGAGACTTTAGTGAATGTAAGTTCAGGACTCACCCGTACATACGTGTCAGGAATTGTTTACACAGATGGGAAAGTTGCAATTTATCAGGTTGACAAGGTTCTTCTTCCTTTAAACCTGTTCGCACCAAAGCCTCCTGCTCCCGCTCCGGCTCCTCCAAAGCCTACGAAGGATGATGGGGAGGAAGACAGTCCTGTTGTTCCTGAGGATATTTCTGCTGCAGTACTAACACAATCAATGCAACAAAGTTTGTTGGTTTTGGGCATCGTTGGGATTCTGGCTGCTATAACTTATTTGTAACACAAGAATTCTGGGGAGTTGAGTTGGGAAAGGTGAATTCTGGTGGTGGCTGGTCTGCATTGATTTGCTGCCATTTCCTGTTCTTCTTATTCTTTTTCAAGTTTGTGAATGATTTTGAGGGATTTTCCTTCTTGTTCATCATCTTTAAAAGCCTCCTTAATTCTTTTCAATCGGCCTTGCAATTTGTGAATTCTGTTACACATATCCTATGTAAAAAATATCATGCTTTGATGTTCTCTGGACCTTGTTTCAATGCTATTGAAATGTTAATCCTTTCATACAAGGATTCCTGGCAATCCATCTTACATTTCATGAACTTATTTTAAGTTCAATTCGTATTTTATTTTTAGAAAATGAATTACAAAGCTACAAACTTCAGATTGATCCTCTGTTCTTCATGCTTCTCCAATCAAACTAGTTGCTACTAAATTATCACATCCTTTTCTTCATGATTACCCTCCACCGTAGGATAGAAAGATTAAGGTGCTAAGGTAATTGCACTTTACGCCTAACCAAAAATGAAAAGCAAGAGAGGCCATTTCGCCAGTCGCCAGCCGCAGTCACCTTCTGGCCCTGCCAACAGCATAACAAAAAATCCTTAGAACTGGTTTCAGTTTCATGCGCTAGATTCTGCAACAATATCTGGTTTTTTGTTTATTTGATTGACAAGGTTCCAAATATAAAGCTCCCAAATGCTAACTGCTAGCCGTTATGTGAACATTGTCAGGATCAATTTCCAGGCTAACATAATTGCTACTTGTCCTGTCACTAACTTTCAGGAAGGAAAGTTGCTTAAGCTCCCAAATGCGAAATATTTTAGCAAAGCGCATAAATTTGTCTGTCAGGAATCAACTGATCATCATTGGCAGCTTCACAATACTCCAAAGGATCACAGTTCATGAACTGGGTCATATTCTGAACATCATATTCTTCCATGTTACTCACTCCTTGTCCATTGGAAACATTACTTCTCGTCCAACTTGCATGTACTGAGCATGTTATTAGCTTCCATCAAACATGCTTCAGATGAAATGTCATAGAATGATGATGAGACAACCACGAGGGATAGAGCAGCAATAACCTGTTTCATAAGAACGAATTGTTATGGCCTTACGTCCTTTCATTTGTTCTTCCTGATTTTACAAGCAAACTTACTAGCTAGTGATCCCCCTCCAATGATATCATCCACCCTTTCCAGCAAAGACAAGGTAGCTAGCAATTACCTCATTCCTATTACACAAAAAGTTATCCTTTAGCTATTAAAGATGAATAATGCACATTTTTAGGTACTAACAACCGAATTATAGTTACTAGAAATCCCACATAATACCTAATTTCATTCTCCCTTTTCCATAATAAAAGCCCTCCATAGCCCCCTTTTACACACATCAAACATTTGTTCATAAACATTCTTGTTTTACTTTTCATACGGGTTTAAGCCACCATTGCCCAAAATGCACCGGTCCTTCTTCACCCTGTCCCTTCTCCTTCTCTCGCTCCACTTCTCCAATACATTTTCTCAGCCACCATCCCCGTCACCCGCACCACCCCCACCGTCAGAACCGGCGCCTGCACCACCACCAGCAGCAAACCACTCATCACACCGCCCGCACAGCAGCTCTCCCCCAGCACCGCCACCCTTAGACATCATTCAGATCCTTCTAAAAGCAGGCCATTTCACCAGCTTTGCTCGCCTTATAAAAGCAACTCATGTTGATATCCAGTTACCTGCCCAACTCAATAGTTCAACTGATGGTATAACCATGTTTGCCCCTACAGATACCGCCTTCTCTAACGTTAAACAAGCAGCTATCAGCTCTCTAAACGACAAAGAAAAAGTTTCATTTGTTCAGTTCCATATATTGCCAAGATATCTCTCGACTTCTGATTTCCAAACGTTAAGTAATCCGATAGAAACATTGGCAGGATCAGATAATCGATATCCCTTGACCATAACAACAACTGATAGTTCAGTAAATATAAGCACAGGACTTACGAAAACAAGTATTGTGAATACTGTGTACAATGATAATAAAACAGTTGTTGTTTACGAGGTAGACAAGGTTCTTCTACCGAAACATCTTTTTCCACAGGCTACAGCTCCGGCTCCGGTGGAGAAGGCAACGGCGGAGAGTCCTGTAACGGCTAAAGATGATGATGCTTCTGGTGGTATTGGGTCTGGTGGGGACTATAAGGGTTTGGTTTTCGGAGTAACCATTGTCGTTGTGATGTTCTGCTTGTGATACCAAAAGAATTTCCATCTCTCTTTTTGTGAAGATCATCGGCAAGGTAAGCTGGTTTTGAAATATTTTATATATAAATGATTTTATGTATCGTTTCTGTTATGTGATGGAGACTGAATTGGAAGCTTTCACGATTTCATTTTCTTCATTATCAAATGGGCCGGTTTTGTCAGTTGGTTTCGAACCGATGCTAACCACCTTGCGGCAAATATTACTTTATGGGCCTCAAGTTGGCCTGGTTTCAAAACAGGGGAAAATACCATTCTGGCAGAATTTCTTTTTAATTTATTATCACCATTTTAATCTTATTTTATTTTTTTATTAATATTATATTTAACTACCGTTGACTGAATTGATCAAACACTAATCATCATAATCCAACATGAAAGGCTCTTAGGATTCGGACATCAAGTAATCTTATTATTTAAAATGTTGATCTTGGTATTTTGCTTTTATTTTTATTTTGATTTTTATGGGTCCATTTCTTTTGTTGAAAACAAAAACCTGTCTGACAAGTGATCACATGTGAAAAGAAGACTGCCACACTCCTTATAATTGATGGATGCTTCATTCAAATGAAAGGATATTTTCTCCTCATTCAAGTGGTCACATGATACCATGTTTATTTATTAATTTATTATTTTTCAATTTATTAATTAAATCTATCACCTGAATGAATCTCATAATTACAGCTAATTGGTTCCCCCTAATTAAATCTGTTGACATTTCCAGATAAGTTGCTTTGAATTTATCAACAAGTTCATAAATATACATGAAATTGGCTAGATATTATAATATAAAATGTTTTTCATGATATATATTTTCTTTTCATTAAATAATTGTCTGATAAATTTATGATAATACAAAGGAAAAATAGAAAATTCATGAAAATGAATTAGAAAAATGATGAAATAATTGTTTAAGAACATGACATGAAAGTTGGATCCATAGCGTATTCATCATAACTACTGATTCGGTTGCTTGTTGAGTAATTCTACACCTCTCCTACGTGCAAGCATTGATTTCGAATTTGTGGGAGGCATATCATAGCCTCAAGAATATTTCTTACAAGATTTAATTCGAACCCATTTAAATCGAAAATAATATATGTATCAAAAATATTATCATATCTTAGAGCAAGCAGCATTTAGCATTTTTACCACAAGCATGGTGATGAAAATGTTGGTAAGAAAATTTGCAGAATCATTGCAAGTTCTTGACAATTGTAGCAAGCCTTTAATAAAGTCACATGTTTGAAGTTTCTATTATATTCCTGCCACTCTAAGCAAACTAGTTGCTACTACATCTCTCTCCATTGATTCCTTCTTCTTCATTTCCAATAAATTTAAGTTACTAATCCCTAACCACCATTTTTAATCAACTAATAACATCAACATTAAACCTAACTTATTACATGAAAAATTCTCTAATAAGAATCTGATTCATTACCTAAGAATATAATCGGCTAATTGCACCTTAAGAAACCATAATAAAAACCCTCTTCACACACCGCATCACCATAGAAAATGAAGCCACAAAGTTTTCTCTTTTTCCTCATTTTCTGTTTCACCACATCCTTGGCTCAGTCACCTGCTCCTGCTCCTGCTCCTTCTCCTGCTCACAGAGGCCCGACTAATATCATCAAAATCCTGAAAAAAGCTGGCGAATTCAAAGACTTTATCCGTCTCTTAAAAACTACACAGTTAGATAGTAACTTGAATTCTCAGCTTGGTGATACCAACAATGGCTTGACAATCCTTGCCCCGAGTGATACTGCATTTTCTACCCTGAAAAAACATACACTCACCTCATTAACTCGTCAGGAAATGGTCGAGTTGGCTCAGTTTCATATTATTCCAATGTTTATCCCAAATACCCAGTTCGATACTGTCACTAACCCTTTAAAAACACACGCAGGTTCAGGCAATCGGTTTCAGCTTAATGTGACGACGAATGGAAATGTGGTTAATATAACAACAGGACTTACAAATACTACCATTTCTGACACCATATATTCAGACAGCCATCTTGCCATATACGAAGTTGATAAAGTGTTACTTCCACTGGATATCTTCACTCCTAAGCCTCCGGCAGCCGCGCCAGCACCATCAGTAACAAAGAAGAATGAAGAAGAAAGCTCCGACGAGGAAGAAGAAGAAGATGATGGTGGTGTTAAGAAGAATAAATCCGGTGGAGTAAAATTGGTTATGGATAATAATAATTTGGTTTTATTTGGAGTGATAATTGGTATGGTTCATGCAATGAGGTTGTAGGCCATAGAACGTGGGGTCCATTGTGTATGATTTTTCTTTTTCCTTTTTTTTTCTTTTATTTTATTTTTAATTTTTCTTTTTGGGATTGGGATGGTGGTGAGTGTTTTTGAAGAATTACAATTTGTATTATTATTATTATTATTATTATTGCTCTTATTATTAACTGCTTAATCCCTTAAATTTTTGTGGGTTAAGATTTAATTTTAGGGGATTTTATTAAATTTAGTCACAAGTTATAAAATAATTTGAATATATTTTTTAGTGGTTTAAATAATTAAATAGTTATAAAGAAATTATATTCTTATTTTAAAGCTTATAAATATATAATTTATAAAAATATAAAAATAAATTTTTACTTCGATATGAGTTATTTGGAATGAAAGATTTCATAAAATATATACATGTAATTAAATATTTTATTTTATTTACAAATTTAAGAATAAAATATGTACATTTTATTAAATATAATATGATTAAATGTTTTATTTTCATAAAATTTGAAATATAATTTTTTTAGATGATATTTTAGAAACATTTCATTTTTAATATTTATGATATTTGATATTTATTAGAATTTCATCATATGCCTTATTTAGATTATTATTAATTATTTGATTTATTATTTGTATTATTTTTAATAATTATTTTTAATATTTTTAATTTTAATAAATTATTATTATTATTATTATTATTGTTGTTGTTGTTATATATCATTTACAATTTTATTATAACACATAACTTTAATCTTAATAAAATTTTATTATTGTAATATCATTTTTATAATAAAAATTTTATCATCTTGAAATTCTATGATGATATATAATTTTAATTTCAATAAATTTTGTTATTATATATATTACTTTTATAATAATAAGATTTTTAACAACTTTTAAAATTTAATTATTATTTGAATTAAAATTATAATAATTTATATAAAAATCCATACTTTGATGAATTTTCAATAATAAATTTACATACATTAATATCTTTTTACTCTATTTAAGTTTTGTTACATTTTATTTTAATTAAGAATATTTTGATTATATTTTATTTTATATTATATTTATGATATTTTATATTTCATCAATTAATTAATAAATTATATTTTAACATAGAATTCAAAAATACTTAAATAAATATCATCATTTATAATATAAAATGAAATACACTTAATATATATAATATAAAAATTATATTTCAATTTAAATATATAATTATTTTTCATACATGAATTTAATAAAAAATAAAATATAATTTATTTTCATTAATCACTCTCTTATCATTATTAAAATATTTTTTAATTAATTCTATCATAATCTATCCATCAAGCCAAATCAATATTTCACAAAAATGGCATCTAATCATCAAGCCAAATCAATATTTCACTAATCATGAGTCCAACATCATACCATCATAATCATTTAGAAATATATTTTAGAATAAATAGCTACCAATTGATATTTTTATTTGTCTTATAAAAATTCCATCAATAATTATTTTCCTTAATAAAAAGTTGAATTAGTAATTCTTTCACTATAAAAGAGTTGTTTAGACAACTGTTTAGATAAAAAATATAATTACTAGTGTAGCTAAATAACAATGAAAAAAGCAAGATAAGATAAATATAATATTCATAGAAAAATAATCAATCTAATTCATCACATAAAAAAAATGAAATAAGAAATAGAAAAAAGAAGATGACATCTTTCCTTTAAATAATAAATATTATATTTGTTTATTAATGTATGATTTCAACCATGTTGGTTATAATTTCAACCATATTGTTTTAGATTGATAGACATTTTTTTATTACAAAATTAACTCATAATAAGTTTTTAATTCATATAATCTTTTATTCTATAAAATATGTCACATCCCAACCTGGTGTAACATGCTCCCATAGCATAATTAAGGACCTCATTAGAAAGAAATCATTAATTACACTACAAGAGATGCATAAGAACAAACTTTACTTTTTTATACTATTCATAAATTACTGTTCATCAAAATTTTATGAAGAAACTTCCTTTTTCACAACATACCTTTTACTTATAATCATTATACAGCATTCTTATATACATATCAAGAGTTGTTACGCCCACGTCTAGGACCCTAGGAGTTGTATGTATACACGTATGTATACGTGTATAAATGTATGTATATGTGTATGTATGTGTGTATACATGTATTTATACGTGTGTGAATTGTATGTGTTGCTCGGGTACATTTCTGTTTACTGCCAATAGGGAATATGCACAAATGGGAGTCTTGATAGTCCGAGCTGCTGATAGGTGCTAATGTTTGTATTATGCAGTTACAGGATCAGTATCAGAGACAGAGGTTTGGCTATGGCAGACAGAGCTGGTACTAGTCGAGAAGGGGGTAATATTCAAGCCCGGGATGATGTATCAGAGATGGGTAGTCATGCTGAGGGTACAGAAACTCAGAGGGAACGGGCTGCCGGGGCACCACAGACAGAGTTACCTGCAGTTACGGGGGTAGATCCGTTGGCAACACAGTTTGCCCAATTCCTTCGGATGCTGCAAGGGCAAATGGAGCAGGTT
>CANYBF011829163.1:0-16294 GCA_948192965.1 Dalechampia spathulata | reverse complement strand
TGGTTGAAGTTAATTGAACCTTGATTTAAATTAATTAATATATGATTAATATAAAAAGTTATAGCATACTTTGTTTTGTGATCAATTTAAATTACTAGAGATATTAATTAATTTATATAAAAGTAAATTGTTTTAATTATTTATCTTATAAATTGAGATTAATTATTATTCTTTTGAGCTAAGATTATAATATATTTTAATTTATTCTAAAGTATTTTATTACAATAAGTTTTATAAACTATGTATTACATAAGATTAATGGAGTTATAATTTAATCAATTAATATGAGTTTGTTAATTATTATTGAAATACAGTTAATAGATCTTCCATTTAAATTATTTAACTATTGAGTTATATAATTTTGGTTATTACAAGAGATATATGTTTAATGATAAATATATTATAATGAACCTTAAAGAATTACTTATTGAGTTCTGTAATTTGATTATTTAAGATTATTATAAACATATGGATTTTATAGAAATATAAATAATAATATATTGACATATGTTTTAATGAAAGAGGAAATTTAGCAATAAATGCCATATGATAATTTTCTCTAATTAATTTCTTTGGTAGTAATAACATGTTACCTTCTTGGTTACACTACTTTAGTAGATTTATTTATTTTTCAGAATAATAATTATATGGTGAATATTATTATTATTTGGCATGATTTATGTGATTGCTAAATGATTGATAACTGATTGAATCCTCTGAGGATATTACTAAGAGGATATTACTAAGAGTATATAAATAATTACAGGGCCTACTGAGGAGCCTATTCATGTGTCCCCGAGACGCGTAGATAAGGGGAAAGCCCCTGAAGGTCAGTGCTATCATACTCAACTTAAATAAATAAGTCTGAGATAATATCACACATGCACTGCATAATAATTATTAAGTCGTATGCTCTGAGATACCTTATGATATTCATATAAATATTCTAATGCATCATATCACATAAATCATGTTCATCATAAGATAATGCATTGGCATTTCATAACATCATTTCATGGCATCATAAGGACGGAAAAGTGAGGTTATTGCGATATGTTGAGATTGAATATGTATTGAGATATTTATAAGGAAGCTAAGTACACTCGCTTCCCATACGCTGAGTTCAGTCGCGTATGTAATTATTATTATTGATTGCTGAGTACAGTCGCATCCCAGAAAAATATTATGATTAAAAATATGATTGATGAATCGAGATACGACAATGAAACAGATTGATCGAGGGAGAGTGCAAAACATTGCATTCTCATAAATCTCATTTCATATTTGCATACATTTATTTTAAATTGAAATGGATATTGTGGTTATGGAAATACATGAATTATTTGTGATTCTATGAATGGAAATCAGAGATGAATCCAGGTATTACCAGGTAATGAAATGAGAATTGTGGAAGTATTGACAGGTGAATATGCTCACTTCGGGATTTGAACCGTACACTACAATAAATAAGTATTATTGACATGTGATGTTAAGATTCCATGTAACAATGATTTTGATGTTATTACTTTGAATTTCTCTATACTTAAACATTATTACGTGTTGCATTCATTTATTAGCGCCACTGAGTTTTACTCAGCATTTATCATTTGATGAACGCAGGTCCAAGCACATCAGAAGTTAGACGGGTTAGCGTTAGTTGTTGGCAGTGCGGTACACGACTTCGGCGATTCTTGCGAGGGTTGCCTCACTGGGACTTAGTTAAGCGGACTCCTGCAGGCATTGTGTATGCTACTTATGCTCTTTTCATTTTTGGCAGTAACACTAGGTTGCGTTGCTTCGACTACTACTTGCTGATGCCACTGGGCATAACTATAACCTTCTTTGTATTTGTGACTCGTTGTGTGTAACAGATGTTTCAGTGTTGTTTCTTATCTTTTTAATATGAGTTTGAGAATTATGTTCTATGGAAAGTTCTTTGGCATGCTTGACATATTTTGAAATGATATATGGATAGTGATTGTTTTCCCTTGTGATGAAATTTTGAAGCTCGTAGGAGGAGTTTCAGGGTTTCATTACGGGATATGTCTCCACTTAGAGGTGTGACATCTAATATTTATTTTTTTATTATCTAATTATACTAATTCATCATTACTTCATCATTTTTCATTTTCTAATAAAAATTATAATTAATTTCATTCGCTTACATGATCATTACCTAATTATGACATTATAATTAATTTTTAATTCAAAATTTTCAAAATTTGCATATATTTAATTTAAGTTAATACAAGCACTATGGTCAAAACCATTCAATCAAATTCAATGTTTTTAACATAAAAATCATCATTTTAGTGCCGTTTAGGGTCTGTTTCAATGGTTTTGACAAAATTTTCAATTTCCTCTTTTGAGCTTTAAACTCAATTCTTATTATATACTTATCAACATAATCATAATTTCATATCATTTTCACACCAATAACATATAAAACACAACATAACATCAATTTATGAATGCACAATGAACCACTAAATTCAGGATGTGACACCATAAATACAAAAACTAATTCTTAGGTTGTGGGAATACAATCAAAGGAAAGTTTACAATGATTGAATTACAATAACACAAGTAAACTTACTTGTATTTGAAGATTGAAGCTCAAAGAAAACTTGTTCTCTGTAAAACTAGCTGTTAGATTGAAAGTCTAATGTGTTTTAAAGCCTTTCTGGAAAGTCACGTACAACCATACCAAACATGGTACACCCTTACCAATTTAAAAAAGACACTTTTAAAAATGAGAGGGAAGTTAGGTACGATCGTACCACCCATTAGTACGCCCGTACCAAAATAGGTTTACTGACAAATCAAGTTCCTATGAGCAATGGTACGGGTGTACCAATTAATGGTACGCCCGTACCAAGTGAAAGCAAACAACAATAACTTGGTACGATTAGCCATATGCCCGTACTACTTAAATAAAGCAATTTGGTACGATCGTACCAAAACAGGTACGACTGTACCAAAACAGTTACGCCCGTACCACTTATGAAAATCTACATTAAAAAGACAAATAACTTAAATTGACTCATACGTGACACACACATCAAAATCATGGGTCTAATAGATAAATACTATTAATTTGATTTATATTTATTAATTAATAATTATTTTATATTTTATGAGATATTTATTAAAGTTACAAAATATTCACATTGTTAAAATATAGATTAACATTTTCAAACTCATAATATAAAAACTAAGCAAAGTAGATTAATTAAGCATACCTCTCTCAAATCTGTAATTAATATTATAAGAAGGAAGAGGAATAAGTGAAATGATGGTTTTACCATTTCTCTAAATTTATTAATTAGTTTTAAGAAAATAAAAATTTACTAAATAATCTAAATTTACTAACACTAATTTTATTTTATTTTAATAATTTAATAATTATTATTTTAATTTTTAACAACTCAATTTTATAATAATATTATATGAAGAAAAATAATAATTATGATTATTTTTAAAAATATGGTATATTTATTAAAGTTACAAAATATTACACATTATTAACAGATAATTTAACTTTTTAAATCAAAATCCTATAATTATTTAGGATTTACATAATTTGATTATCCAAATTATTAAAATTTAGAAAATACTAATTATATTAAATTTGTAATGGATCATTTATAAAAACTCACTTTATTTTATTTTAATTATATAATAATAATAATTTTAATTTATAACAACTAATTTTTATAATAAAATTATATAAATAAAAATATTATTTATGATTTTTTTAAAAAATATGATATATCATCATAGTATATTAAAAGAGGGAAGAGGGGCGTGATAATACAAGTCTACTCTCCCATTTAACCCCTTTTAATTTTATTTAAAGATAAATATATTTTTTAAAATTTATGTGAAGATAAATATTACTTTTCAAAACTTATTAAAAATGAATATAAAAATTAATTTAACAAATATAAATTATAAAATAAATTTTTTTAATGTAAATTAGTGCACAAAATAAATTTATTAATTGTAATTAGTGAATATTAGAAAAGACGGTTTTACCATTTATTTAAATTTTATTATTTTCTAAAATATTTAATTTGTTAATGACTAATTATTTTATATTTTATGTTATATTATCTTATTTTTATCTAAATAAATTTTATTCAAAATAAATATTGTAAATTTTATTTGTATTTATTAATTATTAATTATTTTATATTATATTATCTAATATTTATTTAAACAAATTTTATTTAAATTAAATACTACTAATTTTATTTATATTTATTAATTACTTATTATTTTATAATTTATATTATATTATCTAATTTTTCATCTAGATAAATTTTATTTAAAGATAAGTACTATTAATTTGATTTATATTTTTAATTAATAATTATTTTATATTTTATGAAATATTTATTAAAGTTACAAAATATCCCACTATTGACCCTGACTTTTCACCCGTGCGCACAATTTCGGGTTTTTATCGATTTGGCTTGGTACAGGTCCGTGATATCGACTCCGGTTTGAACACATGCTTTTGACCTTCCTCTAAGTGTTCTAGACATGCGGTACATGTTACATTTCACTCAAGGAGTACGGAGCGTATAGCATGCAAAATGCTATATTTATGGCATGTAGCATTTTATGCTATGCATATAGCAAAAAAAGATGTTTGGTAGGGCTTACTTTTTGGGTCAAATCTAACATGCTCTATATAGCACATTGTCTTAAAACACTAAATGACGCTTATTGGACATGTGGCGCATGTTACATTTCATTCGAGGAGGGCGAAGCGCATAAGGTCACAAATGCTACATGATGCGCATCTAGCAATACCAAATGATGCTTATTGGACATGCAACACATGTTACATTTTGCTTATATGAGGCGGTGCATGTGGCACTACATGCACAACATGTAAGCTATGTGTTGCGCATGTAGCATTACATACCATGCACATAGCTTAAGCATTTTAAAATCTCACATTGTTAATGTGATTTCCCAAACCCTAACACCTTCCACTATAAAATATAAGTCTTAGGTTCATGAAAAATGGTCTGAAAATTGAAGAAATACCCCCAAACTCTGCCAAAATTCACTCTCACTTAATTAAACACTTAATTAAGTAATCCATCTAGGTTTTTAGAGACTAATTAATATTATTTAGATCCCTAAACATGTTTGGAAATCAAGATCAACAAGTCTAACATACTATGGTGAGTTAAATGCTTATTTTCTCTCCATTTTCTTTATGATTTGGCTATGGATTTATGATTTTTGGGTTATTTCTTGGTGATTGGCTTCAATCTTGCTTGTTTGATGATTATTAATGCTTATTTGTAATCAAAATAACTCATTTTTACCTTAGATTTTCCTAGATCTGACCTGAATCTTGTGTTTTTGCCTAAAGACTCGATTTTCTTCTATTTTTACACACTATTTACGCTACATATAAATCTATGTGCGCAGCACATAGCTTATATGCTGCCCATATAGTTGGAAATGCTACGCATATAGCTGGACATGTTGCACACATAGCCTCTAAAATTTCTAGAAATTCATGTTTTTCTTCCATTTTTGCTCGTCTCTTGACCCGATATGATGAATCTAACAACATTAGAGGCTTTAAAATAGTTCTAATGTTCTAGATCTATCATATATTATCCATATCTAATTAATTTTAGCCTTAAAATTAATTCTTCAAGTGAAATGCTCATTTACTTGATTTATTTATGATTTAATCAATTGTTTGTGCTTAAAATGATCTGCCACAAGAGTTAAAGCTACTGAGATTTGAGTTTGGATCATGTTTTTGCTAAAAAAATATAATTTTTCTCAAACTTTTTCTGCTACATGTGCACCACATAGCACTATATGTAGCCCCTCGAGTTCGTATCATTCCTTGAGGTAGCCCCTTGGGAAGTCTGCACTTTCGTTCCAAGTGCATCCTTGGTCCATGAGCCTTGCAAGCCTCGCTCTAGGCGACGGTAGAAACCATGCCTTCACACTCACATTGTTAAAATATAGATTAACATTTTTAAACTCATAAAGCCAAATGAAATAGATAGATTAAGCACACATCTCTCAAATTTATAATTAATATTATAAAAGAAAGAGTAACAAGTAAAATAATGGTTTTATCATTTCTCTAAATTTATTAAAACTAAAATTTATTAAAATTAATTATTGATCGAGCACCAAAACATCCTATTTTATGCCCATAAATAGCTTATTATAGCATAGTAAATTTACTAGAATTATTGACTTGTTTATGTTTTATATCTTGCAGGCTAAAATGGGGAGTTTTGAAGAAACGTGCTTAAAAGGGAGACTTTAGAGTTGATTTGGATTAGAGCCTCGGGATAAGGCTTGTGGGCATAAGGAGGACCAAAATGGCATGATGTGTCCAATTTTGGAGAAGTTGAGCATGGAAGAGTTTGGAAAGGATTTAAACTCTTACAGCTGAATGAGGAAGATATTGAGAAAGATTTAAACTCTTGCAACTGAAGTTTAGGATCAATATTTATCTATTTATTTTTATTAGTTTATTAATTTTACTTTCCTCCTATAAATAAGAATGTATTCTTATGGAGTTGAAGGAGAGTTCGATTTTTCAGATTAGAATTCAATTTTCCTTAAGAACAATTAATTATTTCATTTACTTTTTATTGTAATTCAAGTATTTATTTTCTTTTAATTTATTTTTATTTTCATTTGTCAATGATGCGTGACTAGACAATTTTCTTTTTCCAATTCGAAGCAATTCAAGTTAATTCATTAATGGCTATGTGAGATCTAAACGATCTTAATTCCATTGGCAAAGCACTACTCTTTTAACTCTGAATTTCGTAGAACCATTGCTATTCTTAGTGCATGTAAATAAGGTCTGCTACATGACTATAAGTTTCACATATAACTAAGTGAGTTGTTTAATATGAAAAAGTCACTCAACTTGCTGGAGTGGTAAAGCAAGGTGTTATTCTTGTTATGGCATTCGGTAGTATGTCTTGTGGATTAGAGGATCTAGTTTGAACACTAATGTAATTTTGGGATGACTTATGAGAATCTTATTCTACTATGTCTATCCCGGAATTAGAGACGTTTCATAGAGCTTGTTTCATAACGTCTTACAAACTAAGGAAAAATTAGGGCGTGTGAGACTTTCTCGGTAAACTATAACCGGTTTAGTGCCATTTTATCATTGGACTACAAATGAATCGATGATCATAGTTGGTTGATAAATACTTGACGCTTTCGATTGGGAGAATTTCTTATTATCGAATTTCCTTTATTTTATTTTGCTAAACTTGTTTCTTCGTTTATTTAATTACTTTCCAAAACCACTTTCGTTTATTTAAAACGCAAAGAATTAAGGAGTTAAAACCATCTCTATGGGATTGACCCTTACTTCCACTGCTACAAAATCATAATTCCTACATGCTGGTAGTAAGGAATTAATTTGATGATATCGACACCTGATCAATTATTTTATTACAAATAATTAGTTTCAAGAGAATAAAAGTTTATCAAATAATCTACGTTTACTAACATTAATTTTATTTTATTTTAATAATTTAATAGTAATTATTTTAATTTATAACAACTAAATTCTATAATGATATTGTATAAAGAAGAATAGGACTTATAATTATTCTTAAAAATATGAGGTACTTATTAAAGTTACAAAATATTACACATTATTAACAGATGATTTAACTTTTTAATCAAAATCATATAATTGTTTAGTATTTATATAATTTGATTATCTAAATTATTACAATTTAGAAAATACTAATCATATTAAATTTGTAATAGATAATTTATAAAAATTAATTTTATTTTATTTTAATGATCTAATAGTAATAATTTTAATTTATAACAATAAATATTAATAATAAAATTATATAAATAAAAATATTATTTATGATTTTTTAAAAAATATGAAATATTTATTAAAGTTATATAGTATCCCATATTGTTAACTTAAGATTTAACTTTTTGAAATTTATATGATAAAAGATACACAAAGTAGATTCATTAAGCATATATCTCTTGATTTTTTAACTAATAAAAATATATTATATTTATTAGAAATGATTAGTTTTAAGAAAATAAAAGTTTATTAAATAATCTAAATTTGCTAAAATTAATTCTATTTTATTTTAATAATATAATAGTAATAGTTTTAAATTATAATGACTAATTCTATTATAAAATTATATGAAGAAAAATATTACTTATAATTATTTTTAAAAAATATAAGGTATTTATTAAAGTTACAAAATATTACATATTGTTAACATATGATTTAGCTTTTTTAATGAAAATCCTATGATTATTTAGGATTTAAATAATTTAATTATCTAAATTATTAAAATTTCAAAAATACTAATTATATTAAATTTGTAATAAATAATTTATAAGAATTAATTTTATTTTATTTTAATTATCTAATAGTAATAGTTTTAATTTATAACAACTAATTTTGATAATTATATAAATAAAAATATTATTTATGATTTTTTAAAAAATATGAAATATTTATTAAAGTTACAAAAATATTCTTAATACCTAAAAACACATGATAAGCATAAATAAGTATATTAAACAACATTTTCTACAAGTATATTATATTTAAATAATAAATATTAATTCAAAATTATAAAAAATATTATCATGATAAAAAAATTTTAAAAAGTAGAATAGGTAATTATGATAAATGATGGGTCAAATAAATTATACTAACATGCAATGCACATTATAGAAGTCTAGTAGATTTAATATCACCAATAAATATAATTATTCAAAAATAATATAATCTTTAGCAATTATTTCTAGTGTGATGAATGAAACCTATATCTCATCGTAATGAAAAGAAATGATGTCAATTTCTATATGCTTTATATAAGAATAAAAAATATAGTCAATCTTAAGTATGTTGCATTAAAATTATTGCTCTAAGGAACTAATATAGAGGACAATTTAAAGCCAATTCTATGAGGAGTGATCAAAATCATATCATCTTATAAGCTATTGTTGCTAATTCCTTATACTTCATTTTTATGGTTAAATGAGCCACATTTTTCTTGGTTGGGACTTTATTAAAAAAAAATAAAGGTGTCACCTATTAAGTTATTCTATAGTCACTTATTGTATTAAAGCAAGTAAAAGTTTAAAGTTTGAATTTTATTCCCTTTTATCATTGATCTCATGCTACTTGTACCACTAATTAATTAAAAAAATGTGATCATTGTAAGAAGATGATAAGAGAAGAACAGCTTAAGGCATAACAAAAATCACTACACTTAGGGAATATTTCAATTGTAAAATGTGAATTTCCCCAAGTATGCAACAAGCTCTTCTAGTTATTCACCTAGGAGAAAATTAACAAGAAAAAAGTAAAACCCAAGCATGGAAATATGGGAAGAGATACAAAGTAATGTATGTTAAACTCTTATAGCATAAACTTATTTATAATTGGAAATATGAATGTTATTGGAATAACATGTATGAGAAGATGATAGAGCAAAATAAAGGTTTGGGAGATTAGTGGCATAATAACAGGATAGTTCAAACTACCATTTAGGAATATGTAAAAATTATGAGTTTTAAGGCAAGGTAGAATTATAGTTTTAGAAAATTAAAATTAAAATTAAATAAAAATAAAAATAAATATGAATGAGATAAAAATATCATTAACTTGAACTTTGTACACATATAGGGGAAATGATGGATTTACATTTGAAATTGACTTTCATCCTATTTCTTGAGTGCATGAGTTTATCCCCCTCTTTCATCTTTTACAAGCCCAAAGAAGTGTTGCCTTTAATAAAGACTTTTAAAGATCTTTATTTTTTAGATGTGGGATAAAAGAGTATTTTTTTGCTTGGGTTAAACAATTGGTGTAAGTGTTTTTTATTATGGTGTCTTCAAAACTATGAACCAAACCTAGAATAATAAGTCTTACTATACAACTTTCTTAATTTATATGTTAGAGGCCTTTTTTGTCACATTATATCACCCATAACTCTTATTGTTAACCTTACTTTTGTGTTAGAAGGCCATGCATGTGCTTAAGGTTTAGGGTTTTACCATAAGTGTTTTAGAGACTTTGCTACATTTCCATAGAATTGACCCTACTTTACACTTATGTAGGTGATATTATCAAGTGTATACTACACTTTATAAAACACACATAAAGGGATATAATGGTCACTAATAGATTTTATCTTTTTCTCTTACTATATGCAGGTATAGCATAATGCGTATCATGAAAAAGGACATAGATTATAATGTTAGTAAAACTAACAATTGACTGATTATTACACATATGAACCTTATTCATGGGATCTCCAATCATAAAGGTTAAGTTACTATCATTATTCATTTCTAAATTAGCTTAAGTCCGATTTCCCTTGATGTTTCATATATTAATTTTCTTACTAATAACTTAGTCAAAGTATATGCTAAATTCATTTCTAACTTTACATAATCAATAGATCTAACTCCATCTTTCAAAAATTGCTTGACAACATAATGTTTCAAATGAATGTATTTATTTTTACCATTGAAATTTTTATTATTTGCAATGGCTATTACAACTTAACAAACACAATGCATAAATATTGAAGGTATTGATTTTACTCCCAAAAGAATATTTACTAAGAAGTTTCTTAACCACTTAGTCTCATTACTAGCCAATTCTAAAGTTTAAACTTTGAGTCCATAGTAGATTTGGTAAAAAAATTATTTGTTTGACTGATTTCCATGTAGTAATGCCACCACTAAGGGTGCATATATATCCACTAGTGGACTTTATCTTATATGAATCTAAAATCTAATTAGTATGATTGTATCCTTCTAATACAATAAGAATCCACTATACATGATTCCCTAATTCAAGGTAACTGTTAGATATTTCATTAATTTGATTAATACAGTCCAATGGTCATGATTTAGATTATATGTATATTGACTTAATCTATGTGCTACATAACAATGTTAAGTCTTGAAAAAATCATTAAATGCATTAGACTCCTAATGATTTCTACATATTTAATTTGAGCAACAAGGTCACTTCTATTTTTCTTTAATTGGGTGTTAACATCATAAGTAGTACTCATAAATGTGACATTAAAGTGTCTAAAATTCTTAAGAAGTTTTCCAATATAATGTTCTTATGATAAAATTATATTATCATGTTTCCTTGTGATTTTAACCCCTAATATTGCACTTGTTTCACCTCTGTCTTTTATGTCAAACATAAAAGCAAGAAGTTTCTCAATATAATGTTCTTATGATAAAGTTATATTATCATATTTTCTTATGATTTTGACCTCTAGTATTACACTTGCTTTACTTATGCCTTTCATCTTAAACATAGAAGTAAGAAAGTATTTAGTCTCATTTATAATATCACTACCACTATAAAAAAATAAACATGTCATCAACATATAAATAAATAATTATGCACTTATTATTAATAATTTTTATATACACACATCTATTAACTTCAATAAAAGTAAAACCATCATTTATTAAAACTTGATCAAATTCCTTTTGCCATTATTTAAGTGTTTGTTTTAAATCATACAATGATTTAAGAAGTTTACAAACTTTATTTTCTTTATCAGGAACAATATATACCTTGAATTGAACCATGCAAATCTCTTTTTTTAAATCAATATTTAAAAAGGTGATTTTGACATCTATTTGATGAATAAAAGTTTATAAATAGATGTCAATGTAATTGAAACTCTAATTAAAATATTTTTAATTATTTGAGCAAAGATGTCAAAATAATTATATTTTATTTTTAGATAAAACCTTTTGCAACTAATCTTACTTTATATTTTTTAATAAAACCATTTAGTATATATTTCTTTTCTGAAAATCCATTTACAAATAATGAGTTTTGCTCCCAATGGTAAATCTATCAAAATTCAAGTTTTATTTTGTATAATAGAATCTATTTCAATTTTAATGATATTTTTTCAAAAGATATGCATCAAAAGAAGAAATGACTTATGAAAAAGTTAAAATGATTATTTTTAACAAGATAAGTGTAAAAGTCATTTTCAAAAGAGGTTTATTTACTTTATCTTTTACTTCTTCTCAAATCTCCTTAAAATTGTTCAAAATTATTTTAATCAAGAAAAATATTTTTGAAAGATACATAAAAAATATGATCATGTTTCAAAGGAAATTTATTTTTAAAGAATTCAATATTCTTTATCTCAGTAATAATATTGCAATTAAGTACATCATCTTTTAGCATGAAAAATTTATATACAACATTATATTTAACATAACTAATAAACATGTAATCAGATGTTTTGGATATTGTTTTAATCTTTTTAAGATCATGTAGCATGACTTTAGCAAGACACCCTGACACTTTTAAATAATTAAGGTTAGGTTTATAATATTTTCATAACTCATGATATTTTATCAATTCTCTTATGAGAAATTATATTTTATAGGTGACATACAAAAAGTAATGTTTGACCTCATAAGTCATCAAATGCATAAAAGATAACAAGAAAAACATTCATAATTTCTTTTAAGGTTTTATTTTCCCTTTTAATTATTAGATTAGATTAGGTAAGTAAGAAGGTGTAATCTCATGAATTATGCCTTTTCTTCATAATATTCATTAAATGAAAATTATTCATCCCTTTTATTAGATCTAATTCTCTTTATTTTCTTATTTAATTGATTTTCAACTTTTACTTTATATAAAAAAACATACCAAAAGCTTCATCTTTATGCCTAAGTAAGAAAATTTATATCTAGAAAAAACATCAATAAAAGTTATATAATATTTTTTTACCACCTTTAGTCATAGTTTGTTTTAATTCACTTAGATCATTATGAATAAAACTAATTAATTCAATTTTTTATGCACGCAATGACATTTTTTCTAGTTAATTTTGATTTTTCACATATTTCATATTTATTCATAGAAGAGTTACCAAGTTCAAAAATCAAACCAATATGTTGCATTCGTTTAAGATAAGAATTATTAACATGTCTTAATCTAGTATGCCACAATTCAAAAGAATCAATCAAGTAAACAAGAGAAGAAAAAGCATTTTCAATAATAGCTTCTGGAATATTAAGTACAAATACAGCATAATTATAATATCATTTTTAATAAAAGTATTATTTTGTATCATCATAATTTTATTAGATTAAAATGACACTTTAACCTCAATCTTTCCTAACAAAGTCATAAAAATTAAATTTGTTTAATATTAAGTACATGAAGTACTTCATTGAGAGTTAGAGTCTTGTTAGATGTGAGTTTGAGGAGAACCTTTCCTTTACTAAAAATGTTTGCAATTCAAGAATCTCCTGAGTAGACATGTTCTTCTCATTCTTCTACTAAAATGTAAGAGGTAAAAGCATCTCTGTTAGCACATATATATCTAGTAGCATCAAAGTCTACCAACCATACTTTGATATTAGCCACCAGAAAAGCTTGAGAAATGATCACCATAATAATATCATCTCTTTCAACTAAATGTACTTAGGAGGATTGTTAGTTATCCTCCTCTTCCTATATTGGGGAACATGATACCCTAACTCTCCATAAAAAAAATTTTCTTTCTTCTTAAAGGTAAGATTAGAACTCTTAGGAATGTGATAAGATTTTTTAACATACTTATGGTGTTATCTTTTATATTACACTAAATGAGTTTTAAAAGTTAACTCGTTTGCTTTACAACTTTTAGTTCCCTTTTATTAGTGTCTTTAATAATGATATGTGTAATCAAGTCTGCTAGTGATAACTGCTTATATTTATGCTTCAACTAGAGCTTGTAGTCTTTCCATGACCTTGATAATTTTTAAATGAGTAATCTAGCCACAAATTCTTCTTGTTCTTTTTACAAGTTTATATCTTCAACTTTCAATTATTCAAGCTACTTATAATATTCATTAATTTGAACCTTGATATCTTTATCATCCACCATTTCTTATTTGTAGAAATTCCTAATCAAGAACTTTCATCTTCCAGCATCCTTGGCAGTGTATCTAATAGTCATAAACTCCTAAATCTCTTTAGCCTTTTTTATAGGAATAATGGACATCAAAAAGATAATTATAGAGTGTGCTAAGGATGGTGTGTCTATAAACCTTATTAGCATATGTCCAAATTTCCATTCACTTTGCTTTAAAAGGCTTAGGTGACTTGGCATTTGATAAAGCAACAATAATCCATGCATGTCCAAGATGAAGGAGATATACTCTTGCCATCACTTAAATTTTGACCATGAAACACTTCTATCTTTAAGATGTTAAGAAACAGTTTAGCAAATAGAACTCCATGTCTCATTGATATAAAAAGCTGGTAAACGTGGTTAGAAACTAACAAGCATAAATGGACCAAAAGTAAGACGTACAATTAGTGTAAAAGTCACAATAATTGGGGTGAAAATTATGTTATTGGCAGGGGCAGTGGTAGAAGTAGAAGCAAGAGCAAAAGCTGTTACACCCACATTAGAGACCTTAGAAGTTAGGTCTTTATGTGTGCATATATGTAGATGCATGATAGGATTGCTTGATGGATGTGTGATGTCTTGTCATGCATGATGATGGTTTATGCGTATGTATATATATGTTGCTATATGTGATCCTATGTGGTTGATTGTGTGTCGTCGCCTTATCAGGAAGCGTGTCTTCTCGGTTGGATGAGGGACGACTCGTATCTGTGATTTAGGATGCATTAGAAGTGTGTGTCAGGTGAGTGAGGAAGTTGGGGATGGTTAGGGATGAGTTTAGGCTTGCCACTAGGCAAGATTGTGCATGAAAAGTGTCTGTAACGACTCGTGAAGTGGCATCACGACTCGTTACAGAAGGTATTTTGAGTGTGCATGGTGGGATAGTTGCTGTAACGACTCGTGCAGGGTCAGCACGACTCGTTACAGAAGGTTGTGCCTATGACAGACGGGATTTTGGTCGGGCACGACTCATGACGGAGTGTCACGAGTCGTTACAGAGAGTTGGGCTTGATTTCTGAAGGATTGTTGCGTGTCACAAGTCGTGATATAGCTATCACGAGTCATGATATATCTATCATGAGTCATGATATAGCTGTCACGAGTCGTGACAGAGCTGTCACGAGTCGTGACAGAGAGTTTTACGTCATTATGTTGACTTTTGGGGCACATTGAGCTTCTTTATACGCTTCATCCTTCATTTTTCCTTAAAAGCTAAAACACGAACATCCTTAACCCTATCAGACTTCCGTTCTAACACTCCAAGACTTGAGAGAGAGTGTGAGAAGTAGAAGTTGACACGGATCGAGTCAGGGTTAGAAGCTTACACTAAAGGTTGTTTGTGATTGAAGGTATGTGCTAGGTGACATGTGTATGTGCTAGCTTTATGGTTTTAGCCACTTTTGGCTAATGATTGTTGCCATGTGACTTCAATGAAGTCTAGGCTTATGTTTTTGCTTTCTTTTGGCTTCTTGTTATTGCCTACGGCGTGGAGACATATGTATGTGCTAGTTTGAGTGTTTTAAGCCATTAGCGGCTTGTTTGATTGCTGGAAGCTTTGACTCAAGTCGAGGCTTATGCTTCTGTGTTGTATTTCCTTGATAGAGGCTTGCTAGATGTATAGTTGTGATTGGAATGCTTAGATTGAGGTTTTCCTCGTGTGTTAATGTGTTGAATGAATGATTGTTGTTTTGATGCTTGGATTGATGCTTAATTTGTATGATTCTAAGCCAATTGGGCCAAGCTTCATGATGTTTGATGAATTATGTGAATTGATAAAGCTTTCATGCATGAGATGAGTGATTGGTAATGATGTGATAATGCAAACATGCATGGAAAGGAAAGAGGAATGGAAAATGAGAGAAAAGAAAGAAAGAATGAGGGCAGAGCTCAGCTCTGGGCACACTGGATCGATATTGTATGGATTTCTATGGGAATTGTTAGATAATATCCTCCTGAGATAGGAGATGAGTCTCGAGACATACGGTAGGATTGAGTGCAAGGCACTCTACGGATCTAAATGTATATAGAATTTCCTGAGATGGGAGATTGGTACCGGTACGGGATCCAGTGTGTGCGACAGGAATGTGCACATTTACAGGAAAACAAGAGTGAATGAGTGAAAGAGGAATGAGAGCGAATGCGAGACGCATTGGCATTTGCATTGCATATGATGTTTATTGATGGATTACTTATGTTTTCATGTTTGGTTATATTGTTTCTAGCACCACTGAGTTTTATCTCAGCGTTTGTCATTTGATGAACGTAGGTTCAGAGCCCACAGGAGAGCAGTCAGGGAAGGACTAGAG
>CANYBF011829083.1:0-17775 GCA_948192965.1 Dalechampia spathulata | reverse complement strand
TGATTACAAACAAGACATATATCATATCATTCATGTATATTGATAAATTATTATGACAAATGAAATAATGATGATGATATGAAACATGATGAAAATGACATATATAAATGGCATACAATAAATGATAAGATGGAATCATGTTTGTTATATTCAATAATGTTTTGGAATTTATTAATGTAATGATTATTATGATATTTCAATATTTGTTATAGTAGTACCATTGAGTTTTATACTCAGAGTTTGTCAATTGATAAACGCAGGACCAAGTAAAGCCGCAGAACAAGAACATTAGTGAAGCAGTTGGACATTTCAATAGAATATTGGTAAATGGGTTAAGTTCCTTCAGACTTCTATCTATATAAATTATCATGCAACTACATAAACAAAATACTCTGGTAGTAAATAAATTAAGTTTGACAAACCTAAAAATATGTAAACTATTAATGTGTATATGTTATAACTCTGATAAGGTGATGACTTATTATGTTAAAACCTAGGAATAATAAATGTATTGGATTAATATTAGTTTTCATGCAAGTTATATGTATAAATAATAAATAAATAAATAAAAATTTTTACATAATGTATGGAATCCTTTGTAGGATAATTATTGACTTCCTCGATTAAGAAGTTAATAATCATTCTATGAGAGCATGTTACACAGCCAAAAGATATGACATTATGCTAATCACTTTGTGATTTCACATAAGGTCTTGAAATAAGGATTTCTTAGTTATATGCTTATGATAGCAATGTAATGATTTTATATTATGAATGATATCATATGATCATCTTTGCATATGATCATTAAAGCATCAATTATGCATTATGTCATGAATCATTCATACACAAAGGCATATTATTGATATATCATATAGAGGATATAAGGTGGGAAAAAGATAGTGATATATAGAGCAACGTTCAATGATAACATACTGGGTCATAGAGTTATTATCGATTCCCTAGATGGAATTATATATTCCTATCATGGAACCACAAAGAAATATTATATTCCTATGAGAAGTAGAGTATTATATAGAACCAGTACATAAAGAAATGGACCCAGTTCAGATTTTGTATAATCATGCAAATATGATACAAAATGTTATAAGAAAATTAGAGCGAGAGCACAAAACATGATTGCATTCTCATAAACATACGTTATCATTTATATATAATGAATATAGTTGATGAAATTATGAAAGCATAATACTTATGCTTATATAGAAAAGTGTACAGAGCAATGATGTTAAAATATAGTATTTGATCCAGGAAATGTTACAATGGATTCCTTATGGCATTTATTCCTATTTATACATAATATGTTGTATGCATTGCTTATAATAGATAACGAATGCCACAAAGTGAGATGATATGATACAGTTCTATCACTTAATGATTGTTCACCATGATTTAATGTTATTATGTTATTTATGATACATGATCATATTATTTTCTCATTTTATAACACCACTAAGTTTTATACTCAACGTTTGTCATTTAATAAACATATGACCAAAACCTTCAGGTGAGAGTTTGGATTGATCGATTTATAGTCAGGGAGGGTGCAATTTTAAAGAATCCTATTCTCGTAGCAGTTTTAGATGAATGTAACATACTCCAAGATGTCTTTTGTATATGCAGCTTATTGTATTAATCCTTACAGTAGTAATATAAAACTAAATACATGGATTTCATATGATGAATGATAGTATGGTTATGAATGATAGATGTATGATGTATTAATAGGATATTATGCAAGCATATTATTAAATATTAATATTACCTATATTTACAGATATTACCATATTACAGGTACACATTATTAGATATAGTTAAATGAATTGAAATTAAAAAAAAATTATACAGATCCCTTGTAGGATAATTAATGATTTCCTCGTTTAAGAGACTATTAGTTATTCTACAGGAGCATGTTACACTTGGTTTGGGTGTGACAACACCTAACATATGGACATTCTCTCAGAATTGGTTAGTGAATAACATTCACTAATGAAATTCACTAAACAACCCTTAAACGATATAAAAAATTTTCATTAATTCATTACTCATAATATATTAAACATTATAATCTCATCTTTTTAAATTTTAATCATATAAAATATGTATAAATATTTAATCTTATACATACAACCTAGTTTATGCAAAGTGTCAACTTAATTCAACATGTTAATTGTAAAACACATACCTCCTAGAGTAAGTCAAAAGCCAAGCTTTCTTAGCCTTTAGTTATATTTCCTTTGATACTGACCATTGGATCTAACTTAATCTTCTTAACTTGTGTTTATTAATTGACAAACGCTAAGTAAAACTCAGTAGTGCACACAAAAGAATAATATCAAAAATAAAAAGTAAAATAATTATTAAGTAATTAAACATATTAACCATGTTTAAAGTCTAAGATTTAGTTTTCTTTGATGCTTTTAATGCATATGTAACTCATTTACATATGCTTAAAATTCTTTCCAACATCTTTCCTTTATAATTTCTTTGGTTTACCTTGCCTTAGGAGTTGGGTTTCCACTTATGAATACCATCATACCATGTATGCTCCATAAATATGATAAACATTCTAATGTTAATAAATATAATAAAAATCATCAAGTGAATCATTTAAAAGTTATTTGCCTTATTTAAATCATCACTTTAGTAAAACCTTTCAATAATTACATCTATACATACAATATAACTCATTTAGCAAGTTATGGTTACACCCTCACCAAAGATGTAATTAAGATTTCCTACCAAATCAAATCAATATTTTATATTAATGTGTTCATAAATTATATCAATATTTTTTTATCATTCATTCAATTAGTCTCATCATGATCTTCACCATTGTTCATATATATATAAATATAGGATATACATAAGAAACTTGCTTATATATGTTTCAAACTCAAGAAGGTAATCAAGTTAATATAAGTTATCAATCCTAACATTCTTATCATTAATATTTCATCTCCATATGATCATATTTATTTCAATATTCCCACCAATCATGACTTAACTCCTTATAACCTATAAAAGCAATGTCACATCAATATTTGCTTTCAAACCATAAATATTTTATGTATAAGGCATGAATGATATATCAATGATGTCTCCTCTAACATCCATGTCATCTACACCATTACCAATGCCATCCGCACTATCACCAACTCTTGGACTCTCATTGAGAAATGTAACTCACTCAGCTCCTTAACTAAATATAATCTCATTGAGGAGGGACATACCTTAACTATCCTAATGATAAAATAAAAATAATACTATACATAATTTAGGTAGGGATTATAACTCAACCTGCCATTGAGGAGAGACAAACTCAACCTCCCTCAGATTTTAGAATCCATAATCTAATATCCATCTTCATTGCTACTTCATCTTATAAATAAAATCTAATTAAATGCATGAGAACCCTAATAAAAGCTAATATGATGCATGAACATGATATAATGCATGTATTTAATGATAATAAAATAAATATGTCATCATGAATAGATTTTCTTTGAGTTTAGTTTACCTCCACTATCATATCTATGATAATTATGAAAGTTGTAAACACAAACCATAACTTATGTCCATCATTATCAAATCATGTTATACTTTGTAATGGAACCTGTGTCTCCATATATATCATTATACAAACATAATTTAATAAGAAGCATCAATCCATAAAAATATATCATACCATTATGCTTATTCAAGTGTATACTAGCGTCCATATAATATTCAATTTTATTTCTTTAATGATAAAATTTATCTGAGCACATATAATTTGATAAGGACTTTCTATAAATAATAATTAATTTACATCAACATACTACTATCATTATATCATTAATATGCAATGACTATAAAATGTATAAATAAATTAATATTTAGGTACTTAATACTTAACTTACATGTTAACCTTGTTAACCTACTTTGCTATCATTAATTAAGAAGCACAAACTTGGTACTAAGAAGCACTTCCTCTTATCATTAATTTATCATAATATTCATATATATCAATAATTTATTTCATTTCTACAAGCAACCATACATATTATCCTTTAAACATAGATAAAAGGCATACAATATGAATTTGGGTTATATTTATAAGGTTATATTAAATTCACCCTTTAAACATGTTCAACATTTAAATTACCTTTTATACATTTTACATTAATTTCTTTAATCATGAGTTTTCTATACTCATTAAAAACTTGATTCAATTTAATAATATTCAAGCTAAGCTCATGTGTTTACTTATTTAGTCACATATTGACTATTCATATTTATTTATAAATATAGTTATATGTGTTTATCAAGGTTTTTTTTCCTATTATGTTTATTTTAAACTTATATTTAAATCTTATAAATATCATTGATTTTAATTCAACCTTTTAATCATTATTTCCTTACTAATTTTATTCTAATAATTATCAATCAAGTTCTTATACTTATATATATATATATATATATATATATATATATATATATATATATATATATATATATATTAACACTCCTAAATTTATTCTAAATTCTTTGTTTTATATATATATTTTTTATTTTATCAAACTTGTTTACTTGAATATACACTTCAATGTATAACCAAGCTAAATAGATCTATTCTATTAATTTTATATGTATTCTCCTTGAAAACATATGGATTTTTATTGGTAATTTTGATTAATGTATATTAAATAGCCAAATAATTCCTATGTAGTAGATATATTCATGGACTCACATGTAACAGTGTTATATCATTCAGACACGAAGCAACAATACCCAAATTATAGCTTATATGAAATTATACAAGCTTAGCATAAAGAATTCATAAGCATTTCTTGAATTTACATTATGTAGCAATAATTCACATTATGTTAGAATAGACATTTTAACAACAACTCTTGGACTTAGCAAACTTAGTTATGAGGCTTCTAATATAACATGGAATAAACTATGATAATTTCCTTAATATTTCCAATTTATTATTCATATAAATATATTTATATCTACATATACATGAATTTTCAATTCATAACCATAATGATTCACATGCAATTAATGTACTCCATGCAACTTCTTTATGTAAGTAATAAATGAAATTATCTCAACCTAACTAGTAAACTCACAATGAACTCATATAATCCTAAAGATCCTCAATACATCCAAGAGTTTTAACATATCCTATATATATTTTACTCCTTCAAATTCTAGGTTTCAATAATTCAAGATTTACCAAACTTAGTTAGAAAACTTCAAGTGTTTCTAACTTCACTTTATTAAAGTCTCTTAGCTCAACAATTCATTCTTAGTAGTTTATACAATCTCACACTCTCGCAGATGGTCTCAAACAAGAAATCAAAAGCTTAATAATAAGTACAACTTATTATTTTAACTAAAAGAACAACTTATTTGGTCATAACTAATTTAAACATTATAAAGAAAATGTAATGATGGTTCATGCATACACATACATTGGTAATTTGCCAAACATAATTCAAAAGCATCATTTTTTTATTCATAAAATCTAGGACTTCTTAGGAAAATATTATAGTTGATTCTTCTAATTTCTTGCTGGTTTTAAAAATTTGTACATAGATTACTTAACTCATCAGTTTTTACATATGATGTAGGTTATATTAGATACCTCTCATGCATGGTAACTCATAGTCATAGTTGCACACTTATCCATTACTCGATCATGAAGTTTCCAAATGCATCAAGAAGTATTAATTTATACTTCTTATCTTATATTCAATACCTTAGTTCTCTCGGTAATTTCTCAACATAAATAAGATCACCTAGTTTTACTTCTCTCTCTACATCTTGATAACTAGTATCTCATTTTAAGAAATTGCTTTGAGTCTTCAAATAAAAGCAATAATTTGATCTTAATTACATAAGCCCCTACAGTAGTTCACTTAGTTTCTTTATAGTTTAAAATAATCATAAAATAGAAAAGTTTTCATGCACACATAAATAAACAACTTTAGATACATATGTAGAATCATTGTTTAAATTAAATATCTCATTTTAGTTAGTTATAAATTTTAAAGATAAAACCAATTTCTATATGTATTTTCTCTTTATTTAGTTTCTATCAATTTATTAATATAAATTATAGGATACACACATAATCTTGATAGTTCTCTCTACATATAATAATCTTATTTAGTTGCTTTTCATATAGCTTACTTGTTTTAAATCTATGGATCTGCTTTCATGTTGTAATATTTCTTCCTCCCTCCTCTTCTCTGATTTTCCATTCTGAACTCCTTTCCTTCCTCTTTAACTTTCATTCATTTCTTTGTATTTTTTAAAACTTAAATTTCTTTTCCTTACATTATCAACCACCAAAACTATCTTAAAAGTCAAAGTAAATGTACTTTACAGTACATGCTTTTCACACTCTTACCATTCTTTTTCTTTAGACGCCACCACCATTAAATTATTTATTATTATGTATATATTTTTATTTTCATTAAACTAAATTCTCCATGCAATTAATCATAATTATTTACATTGCTCAATAATTAACTAATTTGATATTTATATTATTTTTTACTCCTTTTATCATTATATAATCAACATATATTAAAATATTTCATATTCTACTCAATTAGCTTTATTATTTATAATGTAAATTATTCATTACATAATCCATGTTTTTGTTATATAATTTCATCAATTAAATCATGTAACAAACACATGCATATCATTTATTAATGCATATAGTATAACGGATGCAACATCAAAGTTGGGCATGTCATCTCCTATTTGAGTAAGAAATTATTGCCAACAAAATGCACATATAACATTATTGAGAAGTTATGCATGACTATGATTTGGGTAATGAAAAAACTCAGATATTACTTCTAATCCTATAAAGTGCATATTATCTCTACAGTATATCCTATGAATTACTTATATGAGGCCCCCTCACTAGTTGGGAAGCTCTTTAAGTGGTTAATCCTATTATCTAAATTTGATGTACAATACATCACTACGAAGGTAATTAAAGGTAGAATGATTATCAAATTCTTAGCATGCAAGCCGATGGATGATTTAAAGACTTTTGAACTTGACTTCCTTGATGAACATTTAGGGCTAGTAGATGTTCAAAAATGATAATTGCATTTTGATGATACAATCCATAAAAGAGGTATAAAAATTAGAGTTATGCTAGTCACTCTAGAAGGTGAGTTAATCATGCTCTTAAAGCGATTGAGCTTTCCACTAACAATATGGACAAGTATGAAGCATGCTTACTTGAGCTGAAAGATCTTTAATGATTGGTGCTTGAGAAGTTAAAGTATTTAGGGATTTAATGCTTATGATCCATTAATCCATGATTGAGTGGGATGTCAAGGAATAAAGGCTCAAATCTTATGCTAAATACATGAAGCACATGGTTTACAATTTTAACTAAAACCAGTTTATTCATACTCCATGAGATAAGAAATAAATGGCTAATGCTTTGGCCATACTGGCTTTAATATATGAGTGATCATAGAGTTACATTTAATTGCTAATTATTGAATAATCAATAATCCTTTGCTTTAAGGGAAAAAGAGTAATTGGTGCTAGACCAACATGAAGAATCTCCATAGTATGTAGATATCATGAATTTCTTAAGAACTGATGCTTACCTAGAAGATGCAAACAAAATAGAAAAGTTGGTTCTATAAATGTTGCCATCTAATTTTACTTAGCATCAAGGGGTTCTTTACAGAAGAATAGTTAATGGTCTATAACTTTGATATATATCAAGGAAGGATATTGAAATAGTTATGCAAATAATACACATTGGTTCTTATAAGTCCTACATGAATGGATTTATCCTGTACAAAAAGATCTTGTACCAAGGTTATTTTAGGTTAACTATTGAGATAGATTGCATGTAGTTTATGTAAAGGTGTCATGAATGTTAAATATATGGATATGTGAGCCATATCCCTCTAATCAAATTGTAGAATTTGCTGACATTATGGCCATTCTTAGCTTAGGGAATAGATATCATGGATAAAATTCATCCAAATGCTTCTAATAGGCATTAATACATAATGGTGTTATTTATTACTTCTTAAAATGAGTAGAGACAGAATCCTATAACAAACTAAGGCTAAAGCAAGTTGCCAAATTCATCAAAAAGAATCTCATATGACATTATGGAGTTTATCACCAATTGGTGTCTAACAATGGAGTATAGTTTCAAGGTCAGGTTATTGATTTATTAGAGAGATATGGGATTGAGTATCACTGATCCTCTTCATATCACTAATAAGCCAATAGAGCAATCAAAATAGCTAAAACAACATTAAGAAGGTCCTAGCTAAAATAATGCAAACTTACTAGGATTGGCATGAGCAATTGCCATTTTCCTTCTGAGGTTACCAAACCACTACAAAAAGTTCAATGGGTACTACCTTTTATTCTCTAATTTATGGGAGAAAAGTCATATTGGCTATGAAAGTAGAGCTTAAGTCACTTCGGGTTGTTCTAGAAGCTTAGTTGCTAAAAGCTAAGTGAAAAATGGCTAGATATGAATAATTCACAACCATTAATGAAAAGCAACTAAACGCTTTATATCATCCATAACTTTATAAAAACCGTATGGCTAAGGCATTCAATAAAAAGGTCAAGCCTATTGCTATTCAAGAAAGTGATCTTATTTTGAAGTAAGTCAAAATAGCAATTTATGACCCACATAGAAAGTTCATAACTAAGTGGGAAGGTCCATTCTTGGTTAAAAATATATTATCTAAAGATGTAATTCATATTTCAAACTTAGAGGGCAATGAGTTCTCTAAACTTGCTAACCTTAAATGATTGAAGAAGTATTTTTTTAGAGAAAAAGGTAAATTAAAAGTATAAATAAAATCAAAAGTTTGATGAGCTAAAAACCTATAAATATAGGTCATGTAAAAATTAAGATAAAGAAAAAATCATGCTCATGGGTCATGAGTTATACAAAAATTAGGGCTTTAAAGCAAAAAGAGTGTGTCATAATAATTAATAAAAAAATTTCATAAGAGACTGGTTAAGGACAAGAGTTAGGTTTAATGCATATTGAACACTCCATGTCAATCTTAACACTATCAAGCTAATGTTTTAATTTCATCAATGCAAATGGAACATATGTTCATAAATTTAACCACAAGTAGCACTAATTACAAACACACAACACATTCTTTCTCTTGTTATATACAATTTTATTACCTAACACTCAATGTCATGCATAACCCATAATTATACTCATCATTTATAGCAGATCCAGCTCAGGAGTCTTTATTGGTATGGTCCATCAATGTGACCAGGTCCTCTCTACATGCTACAAGATGTTAGATAGTAGTTGTCCTCCATCAAACTCTACCAGTGATTAAGGGATAGTTTATCAAAATCCATACTATGGTAGACTCTGGTAGGACTATAATGAGCATAACCTCATAATCCAGGTAGTGGAATATAATCAATGTACATCTTCACTATCATATATTATATGCACCATAAAGTACAAATCCACCTAACCTCACTCTCTAAGATGTGTTTCAACCATTGAGTAAAGCTGTTAAATGTCAATGTCTTCATCTCATCAAAGGCACATCCTCTCATCAGGTGGCTCTAAGGACTATACCTCTATGAACCACCCATTAGTGGTGCTAAGTTTCTTAGCTTCTCTTGTAGGCAAATCTAAAAAGGAGAAAAAGAAAAAAAATCAAAAATCTTGCTAAGTTGAAAACCTTGTAAAAGGTGGCTTAAATAAAAAATTAGAACAACCTATTTAGCTATAAATCCAAGAGTGGCAGTTTAGAAAAAAGTCAGGATTTAAAAATCATAAGAACCCAATGAGCTTAAAACCTTACAAGAAGTAACTCATGCAAAAATTAGAGCAAATATATAGCTCTTTTAACCTAGACTAAGCCTGCTTCACTCTATCCAACTCTAGGATCATTTCAGCTATAATCATTAAAAAAAGGGTTTGACCCTGCTCCATTTGATCTACTATAAGTCTAAACATCAAATCCTTATAGCTGATCAAGTCAATAAATAAAAACTATGCCAATAGCCTAAAAGTATACTATCTCAAGCATGAGAGAGTAGTCACCAACTTAGGGTTGCATAACCAGAAGATAGTAATGATATCTATATAGCCTTTGTAGTAAGTAATGAACCAACACTGTTCAGGTTAATATTACATACCTTGATCAGATATAAGATAGCTCATCAATAAGCACCAACATAGTAAGCCTTATAGTCATTCTACATGTAACACTAAGGATAACAACAAACTCCTCATGTAATGGACATAACTCCACATGATCCAACCATAATACATGCTCTATGTCCTAGAACTTTAATGTTGCATGTAGAAAAGAAATTTTAACATAAATTTATTGAAGTATCATCAAATGTTAGAGTCTGAACTTGCTTAGTCCACCCCACTTAGTATTTCCCCATTGACGAATGGTAGTATAGAAGGGAAATGGTGATTACTAAGTCATTGTCTATTCCTATAACAAAAAATAGTAATGTTATGCTTTGATATAGAAATAAATATAAGTGTTCTTACATAAGAGTGAAAGCAATAAACATGCCATATATGGGTTTCACTAATGAACCAGGAAAAATACAAGGCTTGAGCCTTCGAGTAGAGTATCATCCAAAATTTACACACCTTCAACTTAAGTGTATTAAGCTAAGAAGCCATGCCAGGCCATAGAGTTTTACATTATTTAAAGTTCCAATATTGAAATTATGGAAACACTATATAATATAAATAGTGATGGGTGTCACATCTACACTATGCATCATCACCATCGGTTTGATCATCTTTTAAACTAGGGTTGGTATTCTTCACCCCAATGTTGTAAGCCTCCACGTGATTAGTCAGACGAGAAATATGCTCTCCCACCTACCTGATCATATTAGCCATGGTATCTTGAGTCAATTATACACATTATTTAGAGTTAGATAAATATAATTAGAAGCATGCTATAACATTGAAGCTATTCACATGAGTGGTGTCAGGTGATATGAATGAAATCTCATCCCTCTTTGGCATTAGTAAAGCCACCTTACACAAGCAGCCATAATGTAATTTTAAATATAGGGGTTTTATGGTCATAGAAGCTACCCCTGAATGAAGCCCTAAGGTTATCAAAAACTAGGTGGAACAGTAGGACTATTAGCCTCAAGCTCTATATCACATCCACACACATATCATCCTTATATGCATGCATTTTATGCATATATATTATAATGAATGATTGATTAGTGCATGAAATGCATGAATGAGATATAAAATACTTTATAGATAAAGTAATTCCATATCATATGGAATTTATAGAGAACAAAATGAAAAGAAAGTGAAAAGATGATTAAAGTAGTGAATATGCACTAAAGATGCAAATATAGTATGCTTTTGTTGAATGCTTTCAATGAAGCTCTATGATGGAATATTTATATGTAAGCTGATGCATTAGCATGTTTAACATGCTATTGTATGATAAAGTATAGTTCAAAATATGTAAATATACGTTAAAGTGAAGTTAAAAGCAATGGTAAGTTAGGATACAAATGGTATTATATGAAAAGTTAAGGTTAATGTTCAAACTCTTATATTTATGATTTATGTGCATAACACTATGATGAAAGGTAAATGGATTCTTATGCAAGCATGACATGAAAATGATGTAAAAATGAGAACTAAAGAGAAGGAAATAAATTGAATTAAGTTATATAAGATAATCTTGCAAGATGTCAAAACATAATCGGTTCTAATTTATCAAAGTCAAAAATTAAATCTTATATTGTTTAAGGAGGAACATAAGTTAGTTTTGTCATTCCTCCTCACTTCACATACAACTTTTTTTCTCTTCTCCTTCTCCTTTTCATCTTAACTTAGAGAAAAACACTCTTTCAAGGTAGAATTATGCAAAGAATTCAGTTTCCATATTGCTTGGGTGCTCTATGCATTCTATCTATATGTTCTTCTCCTTCTTTTATGCTTGTTACTCTTACATGAAGTGGAACATTGCTGTAAGGTTATGGTAATTGTATGTAAATGAAAGAATTGGAGTGAATAATGAAGATAAGAAAGCTAAGTGATGAATTTGATGTTATTTTGCAACCAAATGGAATTTTTGTTTTGGTATGTAAAATTTATGTAAATCCCTAACTTATAACCTTGAATTAGTCACTTTAATTAATTTTAAAAGTGTGTGAATGATGATTAATTGTGTTTTAAAGGTTTTTTATGCTTAATGATTGATGAAAAGATGATTGAATGTGATGATGACTTGAAATCTAAGTTACTACCCGAATTAGGACTATTCAACCTTTCATTATTTAAATGGATAGAGTTGTATAGTCCTTGAGTTGATATGAAAACATGAATTATTAATGTGTTTAGATGATGGAAATGAGGTTTGGTTGCATGTAAAGGTGAGTTATGGCATGAGTAGGTTGAAATGCTCATTTAAGAGGCAGCAAGTGTGTCATTTAAATATGGTGTATGCATATTGCCTTAAAGTGTATGTATGTGTGTTGTATACTGAATAATTGGACCTAAATTTTTGTGTAACATGTATATGTATGCTTGCATTTAGTATGGCATGATTTTAATGTAGATTGGAAGTCAAATGACTTAGGCATAGATGAAGGTACCTATAAGGTAGCTAGTGCACCTTAATGTGTAAGTTATGTAACTTTATGTATTGTGTAATTGTAAATCTGGAAATATTGCTAATGCATAGGTCTTAGAACAACATGTTCATGCATTAAATTTGACCATATGACTAAGTTATGATAGGGGAAAGAATTATGCAAGTTAGTGGTATGTTGAAAATGTGCATTTTAGTGTTATATATGATGTAAGTCACTTTGTATGGGTTGTTTGCTTACCAAATGCCATATGAGACTCAAGATATGCATGTTCCCTATTCCATAAGAGGAAAATAGGTCAAATTATGCAAGTTTTTGCATGTTTCATGCAAGTTTCATACTTAGATATGCAAAATAGGGCAATTTTAGCAATAACTTCTTAATATACGACCTTTTTATGTTTGGGGTTCATAATGGTTGAAATAAATTGCATGTTATAGCTTGAATGAAACCTTGATGAGTCTATTTTTTGATGGTGTATGGCTTGGTTATGTTAAAGTCCAATAAGAATGATTAAAAATTCATTTAGTTCAAATACATGTAGAAATGCTATTTGCACTTTTTAGTTTCGGTAACTTTATGTTGTATGCCTTAAATGTCAAAGTTTTGGTACTTTGTTTGCTTGGTTTAATGCCCTAAGATGTGCATGAGATAATAAACTAAAATTAAGTGTCATTCATGGTCCATAAGATGGTCATTAAGGGTACTTACTAGCATATCCATATTAAGTGAAAAAGGGGATGAAACATGAGAAGAAAATGACCATATGAATAATAAAAATGACCAAATGAATAGTAACTTACCTTGTATGAGTCAACACTTTAATGAATGGCATTTTAGGCTCCTAAAATCAATGCTATACATACCTAGACCTCATAACTCTTCATTATACATAAAAATACATACTTAGAGGCATGAAATAAAGGTAATGTTATGTGTTCACATATATTATAACAAGTCTTATACAGGCTTCAATGTTCTAGATACTTGAAGTATATACCAATCTACATATGTATGACTTATATATGAACTTGTTCTTGAATACAAAGGTGTGTAATGGTATGTATATGGATAGTGGCTTACCATATATGCAACTGAAAGTTAATGATGCTGAAATACTCTTAAAGGATGATATTATGATTTAAAGACTTAAAGTGGCCGAAAAGCATGCATGACTCTTACTTGTAAAGTGTGAAATGCTATAAGATGGTATTGTACTGATATCCTCATTATAAATCAAAGTTGAATTGTGGGGTACATGTCATGAATGATTATGGATTCTTAAAGATGATAAGCCAAGTACAATAAGTGAATGACTTTACTTAGTGAATGTAAAATGGAAATGCTACAAGTTTAACAGATGAGACTCATACTTCTCTACAAGCTATAGATAAGGGCAAAGCAGTAGCAAGTTTATGTTATTTACCTTATGACCTTACATAGGGTCTTAAAATGATGATTTCTCACTTGATGGCTTATGATAGCAACTTAATAAGCTTACATTATGAATGGTATCATACGATCATCATTGCATACAATCATTAAAGCATCAATTTGCATCATGTTATGAATCATACATACATAAAGACATATTCATGACATATAATATAGAGGATATAAGGGGGAAAGGAAAGTGATACATAGAGCAAGGATCAATAAAAGTGTACTAGGCCATAGAGTTGTTATTGATTCCCTTGATGGAATCATACAATATAGGTTCCTGTCATGGAACCATAGAGAAATGTTATGTTCTTATGGGAATGAGAGTATTATATAGTACTGGTACATAGAGAAATGGATCTAGTACAGATTGTGCACAATCATACATAAAAGAAATGAAATGTTACAAGAAAATCAGAGGGAGAAGGTAAAGAATAACTGCATTTTCATAAACATATTTTATCATGAATATATCATGAAAGTATAGTTATGAAATAATGAATGCATTACATTTGTGCATATATAGCAAACTATACAAAGCAATAATGTTTAAATCCAATATTTAATAGAGGAAAAGTTACAGTGGATTTATTATGGTATTTATTCATATCTTTACACAATATGCTATATGCAATGCTTATAACAGATAAAGAATGTTACAAAGGGACATGATATGATACACTTATATGGCCTAATGATGTTATTATGTTATCTATGATACATGATCATGTTTATTACTCATTTTATAGCATCACTAAGTTTTATACTTAGCATTTTATCATTTGATGAATGTAGGACCAAGATCTTCAGGTGAGAGTTTAGACTAACCAATCTATGGTAAGTAAAGGTTGTAATTCTAAATAATCTCATTCTTATAGTAGTTTTGGACAAATGTAACATACTCTAAGATGTCTTTTGTACATTCAGCTTGTTATATTTACCTTAGCGGTAATAATACTTATATTATATACTTTTATTATTTGTAATATTGATACCACTTTATTATGTAAAATTAAATACACGGATCTCATATAATGGATGATGGTATGAGTATGCATGACAGATATATGATATATGCATAGGATATTATGGATGCATACTATTATGTATTGATATTACCAATGTTTACAGATATTACCATATTACAGGTATACATTATTTAATATAGTCAAATGAATTAAAAATAAAAAAAATTGTATAGATCCCTTGTAAGATAATTAATGATTTCCTTGCTTAGGGGATTATTAACTATTCTATAGGAGCATGTTACATTAGGTTTTGGTGTGACATGTTTTAGTGGTACCAGAGCTAAGGTTAGCTCAACTTAGGACTATTGCATGATGTGATTATTGCCTAAAGTTAATGAGTTGCATAATAAGAGTATTGTTAGTCCTTACTATTGCTAATTATTATGATCCATATCTGTGTTTACATATTAGATATTATGATAGATAGAGTAATTATAGTTGGTGAGGAAGGTAGGGGTAACTTCAATCCTCAATAGGGCATGTTGGAGGCTGGTGAGAGAGTAGAGGTCCCACAAGGACCAGTTGAGTGGGGGTGACCAGGGATAGAGAGTACCTCCTAGAGAGCAACCAGATGCATCTGCTGTTGACCATTTGGCCATGCAGTTTGCTCAGTTTCTTAGATCTTTACAAGGATAGGTTACTACAACAATACCAGCTCAATGCTCAACAGAAATTAAAGATGTATATAAGAAATATTTCAAGAAGCTAAGAGTATATAGAGCTACTGATTTTTATGGGACTACTAATTCATATATTTTTGAAATGTGGCTCGAAAGGACCAGGAGGGTTCTATGACAATTAGACTGCCTTGATTTAGCAAAATTTGAGTATGTTATCTCTTTACTCCAAGATGATGCTTAAGAGTGGTGGAAGATTATTCCCTATAGTATGGTTGATCCATTGATTTTGACATAGGGTGATTTTTAGAGGCAGTTTTGATATAAGTGTGTCCCTTTTGGCCTACATAGATTAGAAATTGCATGAGTATGTCCATTGTACAGTACGAATGGGAGTTCACCAAATTGGCTTATTATGCTATAGGCATTTTTATCACAGGCAGGGACAAATGTAAGAGGTTTGAATAAGGATTGACTCCTTGGATCAGAGCATTGGTACAAGGGTTCAACTATGAACATTTCTTCAATTTAATGGCTAATGCTTTAAATCAAAAGAGTACTGTTGACCCTGACTTTTCACTATTGCCTAGCTTCGGGTTTTTATTGATTTGGCTAGGATTTAGTCTTTGATACCAATCCCTATTATGCGTTTAGGCCTCTGTGTCTTCCCCTATATGTTCTGGCACACAGAACATTTCAGAACTGGTGGGGCCCACCATGGCGCCTGGCGGGACCCATCACGTATTCTGAGTATTCTGTGCACGTAGAACACCTTCCCTGCCATGTACGGGGGGACAAAACACTTGAAATGCAAAGTATTGCATTTTTGGCCCCAGGTACTATTCATCGTGAATAGTACATAGGTGGGGCCCACTAAACAGAAATGGGGCCCGCTGCCCCTATTGCCTATTCTGTGTATTCTGTACTTACAGACTACATTTCATACCTACCTACGCATGGTAGGATACATAGAATGCAAAATGTAGCATTTTAGGCTTAGGTTACTATTCACTATGAATAGTATAGAGGTGGGGGGCCCGCTTCCCCAATTGGCCAAATTTGTGTATTTTGTACTTACAGAATACATTCCACTACTGCCTTACGCAAGGCACATCTCGCGGCATCCCGAATGCCACATTTGTAGCTTCACCTAGCTGTGGGGCCCACCAAACGCTAATGGGGCCCGCTCCTTACTATCGCCCGCTTCAATACGTTCTGTACGTACAGAACACACTCTGATTGCTGCCTCACTTGAGGCAGAATGCTTGGCATGCTATTTGCCACTTTTCGGGCCATTTTGCACAGTGGGGCCCACAGGGGTACTATTTATTGTGAATAGTACCCAGTGGGCCCGCCTCCCGAATTCTCCAATCTAGGTGTTCTCGATGTGCAGAACACATTTACGCTAGTGCTCACGCAAAGGCACGACTTACGGCACCATGATTGCCACATTTTGCCCTTAATGGGCCTAATGGGCCCAAATTGGGCCCATTAGCCAAAACTCGATGTTCGGGGCCGAATTTGAGAAAACTTATAACTGTAAAGTTTCTCAGAATGTCGATTACACTTGGATTGAAATATGGCTCACATCCCGTTCCACCCATACGAGGCGGAGCGCATAGGCAACGTGCGTAGCGCATAGCCCTATAGGCTATGCACGTTGCATAGTAACCTCATAAAAAGACATTCGGTCTGGAGCCATTTCGGGACCTAATTTGGAAAAACTTTCTTCTGCAAAGTTGTTCCTCACGTCGAATAACGCTTGTATGCTTCACGACGCATTCCGGAAGCAACCACAGTGGGCCTCACGCGAGGGTTTCTAGGCTATATGCGCGCGCATATAGGGCTATGTGCGCCACATGTAGCACATGTGTGGTGCACATAGGTGTACATGTGGCGCACATGTACACAAATACAGCCCAAAATTTACAAAACTGCCACTCAAAAATTGGCTCTATAAATATAGAGCTCGAGCATTAGATTAGGGACCGAAAATTTGCTCTGTGAGCAGCCGA
>CANYBF011828711.1:0-10843 GCA_948192965.1 Dalechampia spathulata | reverse complement strand
ACTATTACTATTACTATTACTATTACTATTACTATTACTATTACTATTACTATTACTATTACTATTACTATTACTATTACTATTACTATTACTATTACTATTACTATTACTATTACTATTACTATTACTATTATTATTATTATTATTAATGTTGCTTAGTTTCTTATTTTTTAACTTAATTTGTGTGTCATTGAGGACAATGCTAAAAATTAAGTTTGGGGTGGCACATTACATGCATTGCACTATATTTTATCTTATGCTTATTTCATGCATTATGTATAATTGCTCATGTATTTCATGTATTTTTGTTTCACCTGTTTCATGCATTTCTATTTTATTTTATTTTCTCCATTTAAAATTTTTTTAATTTTTGGCTTTAACTTTACGCATATTGTTTGAAGGTTATTATAAATGAGATTTGTATCTTGGTTTATCACTTTTCAATATCAACTCATTATTGTTTGATATAGATTATTTTAAATACATTCTAGAAGTTTGTCTATGGTTGTGTTGCCTCTCAATTATTTGTTAAGCTCTATATTACAGTTGCCAATGATTTCTTAAATATTTTAACTCATTTTGTTTTCTTATGCAAATTTTGAGTAATTTTTGACTTAGATGGATGTGTAGTGATCAATTGAGTTCCTTAGCTTGTTATAGGTTAGTTAGATAGATCAAGTAATTAAATAAATAAGTAATAAAGGAAGAAGTATGAAAGTAGTTATTAAATTTAAGACCTACTCTTATGTTTATTGGTTAATAGGTAGGGAATAACATGTGCCCCATGTGGTTCCTTAAGTCGAAGATAACCAATGAATACGAGTATTATTATGATTTCAACTCCTATATTTTAAAGGTTTATTAGATAAGGGCATCTATGCACCCCATAATTGTCTTTAGGTTGAAAAGCTTGATAAGTATAAGGGTTGAACTTTACGTATCTTTTTTGTGAATTGATTAACTAGGTACCACCATTACCAATGTTTGTATTTGAGCTAAAGATTTACAACGAGATATCATGGTCTAAAAAAATAGAAATAATAAAGAAATTTTTGTGAAATAACTTGATCTCTTAATTATGCTATAATTAAGCTAAGGGTATTCATATTGACTTCTATGTTTCATCTTAGCTTAGTTTGTTCATATTTTTACCATGATTTAAATTTATATCTTTTATAAGTATGATATCTTGGCACTTGTAATTATAGGGCTCTATTTTTTATTTGAGAGTTTTTAATTCTATGCTATTTGAGATAAATACATTCTTCATTTAATCTTGTTGTATTGAATTATGATTATCTTAGATTTTTTTCTTGTTTATAGTTCCATTTTTTTTCTTTGCTTGAAGATAAGCAAAAGCTTTTAAGTTTGGGGTAGTTTGATAACCATGATTTTTACCTATATTTTCCCCCTTATTATAATGTCCTTTTAAGCATTATTTTCATATTTTTCAAACATAAGCATATAATATAGTATTTCATGCATTATTCACATTCTCATGCGTCATATTCATATATTATATACTTAGCATAATTTCATACATTTTCATACATATTTTGCATAATTTTGATGATATTTCATATAGTCTAAGAATTAGCTCAATTTAGATGGACTTGCATGCATTTTAGTAAGTTTCTAAGGTACTATTTTGCATTTGAATCATAGTTCTAGGTGTTAGAAGTTTAGTTTTCTCATTCATGCTTAGAAAATTAGGTTTTTATGACCATGTCAAGGCCTAAATGAGTCATGGATGGCATCCATAAGTCATGTATGACTCAACCATTTGATTTTTTGTTCATTTTCATCCTATGCGAGCCATCCATGACTTGTGTACCATTCGTACCCCTTAAATTCTTGCTTGTTTTAGTCATTTCAAAATCCATATGACTTGTGTAGCATTTAGACGACTCGTATGGTGTATTTAGGTCATATTTTCCCTTCTTTTTCTAGCCTTAGGATCATAATAATGGATAGTTAGGATGCATTTAGACTTTAAATAGTTGTAGCAGTCTTTTACTTATGAAGAACATAGGGATTCATTCATTGAGAGAGGGGGATTGAAGCACACGTAGATAGCATGATGACAGTCTAGGTTAGGGTTTTATGTTCAAGGGGAAAGGGAGAGAAAATGAGATTCAATTGGTATGATTGCTAATCTTCTCTTCTATTTTCTATTCTTATTCATAGCCTTTCATCAAGACATTAAGGAAACAACTAAGGAGGAATCAAGAAGAATAGAAGTTGTGATCTGTATTCTTACGGTAGCGTAATTACAATTTAAGGATTATAAATTTAAAACTTGTTGAAATATTATGCATGTGAAAATAACTCTATTTATATGCCAATATATAGCATTGAGTTTAGGAGCTTAGAATGCTTATTCATTAAGGTGCCAAAACATACAAATCAAGTTACTATTTATTTGGTCATGTACACTATTCATTTGGTCATTTTTACTATTCATATGGTCATTTTTATTACATGTTTCCTTTCTCTTTTCACTTGGTATGCATGGGCCATTTTGTACCCCTAATGACCATTTTATGAATCATAAATGACACTCATTTTTCATCCATTATCTCATACAAATCTCAAGGCATTAAACCATGTAAATAAAGTACCAAAACTTATACATTTAAGGTATACAATACAAACTTGCCAAAATTAGGAAAATAGAAATACCATTTTTGCACGTACTTAAGGTAAATGAATTATTAAGCTATCTTCTTGGCCTTTAACATGAACAAGCCATATACCATTAGAAACTAAACTCATCAAGGTTTAATTCAAGCTATAGCATGCAATTTAATTCATCCATTAAGGCCTCTAAAACCCAAAAGGCCATATGCCTTAAAAGAGCCTATCGAAATGCATTAAAATGCATATTTTTAGCATACTACTAACTAGTACCATTTTTTCCCTATCATAACTTGGTCATATGGTCACTTTTAATGCATGAACATGTTTTCTTAAGACTTATCCATGAACAATATATCCAGATTAACAATCATACATTCACATCTCTCATAATACACAATGTTACACAACTTGCACATTAAGGTGCACAAGCTGCCTTACAAGTGTCTTCATGCATGCCTTAACCATTTCACTTCTAAACCACATTAAAATCATACCACACTAAATGCAAGCATACATATACATGTTACACATAAATTCAGGTCCAATTGGTCAACATACAAAGCATATATCCATACTTAAAGGTCAAATACACATAATATACACATAGTACATGTTTTACTGCACCTTAATGACCAATTCATCATTTTCATGTCATAACTCACCTTTACATGCAACCAAACCCCATATTCAACATCTAAACACATTATTCAATCATGTTTTCATACAAACTCAAAGGCTACAAAATTCAGCGCCCCTAAAATAATGAAACCCAAAATATTCCTAAATTAGACAATAACTTTGAATTCAAGCTATCATCATATATAATCATCTTTTCATTAATCATTAAGCATAATAAACCCTTTAAAAACCTTTAAACATCATTTACACACTTCAAGCAATAGCCAAAGTGATAAATTCAAGGGTTACAAGTTAGGGATTTACACAAATTGCACACACCAAAATAAAAATTCCATTTGGTTGCACAACAATATCAAACTCATCACTTAACTTGCTTTTATTTCATCATTCAATCCAATTCCTTCATTTACATATAATCAACACGAACCCTACAATAACTCACTTCTTCATCAAACATGTAAGAAAGCATAAAGAAGAAAAAGGCATGTAGAAAGCATATAGAACATAAAAGGAAGCTTGAAACTAAATTCTCCATGAACTCCTACCTTGAAAGATGGTTTTTCTTTAAGTTATAATGAAAAAGAGGAGGAGAAAGAGGCTGAATATGAAGTGAAGAAGGAAGGGAAAACCAACCTAGTGTTCTTACATAAGTTAGCATAAGACTCTTCTTTGACTAAAATAAATAAGGACCAATCAAAAGATGAAATTTTGCATGCTTATCCTACTTCACTTAACCAATTTATTTCCTCTCCTTTAATATTCATTTTTTTATTATAATTATATCATGCTTTCATAAGAATGCTCTTAACATTCATCATAATTTTATGGACATAAGTCATGCATAATGAAATTTCCAATATTAACCTTAACTTTCCATGAAATGTCATTTATATCCTAGATTACCATTTAACATATCATTGCTTCTAATGTTACTTGAACTTGTATTTACCCATTTTAAACTATACTTTATCATATAATAACATGTTAAACATATCAATGTATCACCCTTCACACATAAATTCCATCATAATGCTTCATCCAAGGCATTCAACAAAAGCATACCAAATTTACATCTTTAGTGCATTTTTACCACTTTAGTCATCTTTTTACTTTGTTTTCATTTCTCTCTCTATCGATTCCATATCATATGGAATTCCTTTATCTATAAGGCATTTCATATCATATACCAAAGAATTCATGCATCATATCTCATTCATGCATTTCATGCACTAATCAATCTTTCATTATACCGTATGCATAGAATGCATGCACACGGGGATGCTATGTATGTATAGATGTGACATAAAGTTAGCTGTTAACCTCCATAAAGCTAGCTTATTAGTCTTATTAGCCTCTTCCGGATAAGCACCAATTCTTAAAAAATTCATGATATCAGCATACCATGGAGTTTCATCTTGATGGTCTAGCATTATAACTTATTCTCCCTCATAGTAAGTAATCCTTGATTACTCAATGAACACAGGCTAAACTTCACATTGTAATCACTCACATACTGAGGCTAGTATGGCTAAAGCATCAACCATCTAATTCTTATTATGTGAAGTGTCAACAAACTTGCATGAGCTGAAATTACAAATCATGAACTTCATGTATTCAGCATAAGGCTTGAGCCTTTCTTCTCTAACATCTCACTTGACTGTGGACTAGTGAATGATAAGCATCAAATCACTGAATACCTCTATATCTTGGTCACTAATCATTAGAAATGCTTTGAGCCCAAACTAACATGCTTCATACACAGCTATGTTATTAGTGACTGAGAAGTTGAGCCGCTTTGAAAGCATGATAAGTGCATCTTTAAAGGTGATCAGCACAATCCATATGCATGCATCTCTTCTATTAACCATGTCATCAAAGTGCAACTACCATTTTTGGACATCGACTGCCCTCAAGTGCTCATTTGGGAAGTCTAGTTCAAAAGTTTCAGAATCATCCACTAGCCTGGATGCTAAGTATTTGATAATTACTCTACCTCTAATTACTTTCTTAATGATGTATTGTACATCAAACTCTAATAATAGGATTAGCCACCTAGAAAGCTTCCTCAGCAATGAAGGAGCCTCATATAAATACTTTATAGGGTCGACCTTAGAGATTGCCTGAACTTAGTATGATTAGAAGTAGTGTTTGAGCTTCTTAATGACTTAGGCCATAGCCATGCAAAGCTTCTCAATAGTGTTATATTTGCATGCTATTGGTAATAATTTCTTACTTAGATAATAGATAGCATGCTCAACTCCAGCTTCATTCTCCTAAGCAACCATAGTACCCACTAACTCCTCTAAGGCTAGATAAAGCAATAATGGTTTTTCCAATTGAGGCTGCTACAGAATTGGCAGGTTAAAGAGGTAATGCTTTACCCTCTCGAATGTGAATTGGCAGTTCTCATCCAAAACCAAATGTTGGTTCTTCCTTAAAAGCTTAAAGATAAGCTCACATGTAATAGTGAGCTTAGCAATGAATCTACTAATATATTAGAGTTATCCTAGGAATCCTTTGACTTCAGTCTCAGTTTTGGGAATAAGCATCTCACAAAAATCAACTTTACCTTATTGGGATCTACTTCAATGCCTCTCTGGCTGACAACATGACCTAATAACTTGTCAAACGTCACTTCAAAAGTACACTTCTTTGGGTTCAACCTGAGTTTCTACTTCTCAACCTATGTGAGAAATCTGTCAAGATTAGTCGAATGCTCTTCCCTAGTAAGAGACTTCACCATCATGTCATTCATGTAGACTTCAATCTCTTTATGAATTAGATCATGCAACAAGGTTGTTACAGCCCTCTGATAGGTAGCACCTACATTCTTCAAATCGAAGGGCATGACCTTGTAGTAATAGGTCCTTTATTCTATGATGAAAACTATCTTCACCTTATCAATAATAGCCATAAGAATCTAATTGTACCCAGAAAACCCATCAACAAAGGAGTACATAGCACTAGCAGTTGTACTATTAACCAATATGTCAATATGAGACAAACGAAAGTCATCTTTTAGGCATGCCTTGTTGAAATCTCTGTAGTCTACGTAGACCTTGACCCTACCATCTTTCTTGGGAATTAAAACCATATTGGCTGACCACTTATGATAATCAACCACTTTGAGGAACTTAGCATCTAATAGCTTTTGGATATCCTCCTTAACTTTTTGAGCCCATTCTGGTTGGAGCCGATGCAACTTCTACTTAGCTAGCTTGAACTTAGGTTTGATCATAATTCTATGTTCTGCTATAGTTTTATTGACACCCATCATGTCTCATAGCCTAGAGCAAAGGCTTTTATGTGTTGTTTCAATACTCTAATGATTTCTGTTCTCTTATCAAGAGTTAAGTCAAATGTAATCTGAAGAGGATAGGGCTTGTCATCTATACCAATGTTAACAGTTTATATGTATGATATGTTAATGTAAAAAATGCTCATGTAATGTTCATGTTCATGCATAATGCATCAAAATAACATCACAAACATAAGCAAAACTATTTTTCATTACATTAAATTTCAAAGGGATTACATCATCATCAAAAAGCATAAAGATAAGGATATCATCATCCTCATACATAAGCTCATCAAAAGTATTATCTACTAAGGTGACGATATCCTCATAGACCTTCTAAAGAAGTAGATCCCTTATATCTAAACCCTGCAGCTTGGACTCTAGTGGGATTAGCAACATCACTGAAGATCTGGAAGTCATCATCAAGGTTGATGGTGGAAGAAGTTGCAGTGACCTTCTTGGATATTGTCAAGGCTGACAGGTCACAAAAATCACCAAAGATGACAAAATAATAATCAAAGAAGTCATCCAAGTTAGGCAACTTGGGAGCACGATCATACTACATCTCTCCATAAATAAAGGTAACCATCTTTCACTCTTCCGACTTCTTCAAAGTGTAGGGTAGAACCCAATGCAATATCTCTCCTCCCACATAGCTGTAGGGATATTAAACTCCACTGAACCTTATTGGTACTAGCCTGACCCTTTCCAGGCATAAAGTTCATATTGCATAGCATCTTCTCCATGATAGGACTCAGTTGGTATGAGTATGACTTAGGTACTTTGATGGTGGTGATTTGAAAACCAGTCATAAGAGGGACATCCTCTTTAATGTTGGCTAGAGTAACCTCATCATTAGCTACAATAGTAACCACGCCCTCATCATACGAAAACTTAATCTCCTGATGCAAGGTGGACATTACACCTCCTAGTGGATGAAACCATGGTTGGCTTAACAATAAAGTAAATGACACTAGGATGTTAAGAACCATGAACTCCACCACTAATTCAATCGACCTGATAGTCATAATAGTGGTGAAAGTACTAGTAACCTCCCATTTAGACTCGTCATACGCCTTAATGATTATCTTAGATGGCTTCAAGTTTAACAGCTAAATCCCAAGCTTGAGCAACACCTTAAGTGGATAAATATTGATACTAGAACTATCATCCACCATGATGTAAGGAGTGGAAAAGTTCATGATATGCACCCTAATAAAGAGTGCCTTATCACGATAAATACCCTCAACCAATAAATCTACATCTGATAAAGAGATCATGCTAGACTTCAACTCTCAGTTCACTAACTGACTCTTCATGCTAAAGGTAGAGGTAGATGGAGAAATCCTCATGCTAGAGAGTGCTTTGATGATGGCTCGTCAATGTTACTGGGAAGATAGCACCAAGTCCTAAATATTAATGTTGGCATACATCTTCAACTACTAGATAACTACATTCTCAAGTTGAGCAATCTCTTTACCCTTACCAGAAGGTTACAAGGCTAGAGCACTACTCAGACTAGCCTTATCATCTTCAAGTCTAGCATCGGTTAACTTCCTTAGAGCATTCAACTTCTTCCTGAGATTGGGAGAAGTGAACACTTTACCACTTTGATTCATGTTGCAGCCTCAAGAGGACATCTTGTTGACACCTAAACCCTTCTACTACTTAAGAGCCTTAGGTGCTAGCTTGGCTACCTTGGGAGTCCTAATTGACTCACCTTTATTTGACTTCTGAACCTCTACCAATTCAAACTTAGAGGAACCTTGAGTAACTACAAACTCATCCTCTAAACTATCATACCATATATTAATGGCATCAATATTAAACCTACCATCGGGCTAAAAACTAATAGAAGGAAGTCAAGCAATTGCCTCACTATCAAAGGGAGAGAAGGAGTTAAGAACCAAGGATTTTAGAAACCATGATTGGATCATGTAGGTATCATTGGCTTTGTGGTAGTTAGGCAATAGGTTTATTTTGGTAGAGGGTTTGGACTTCTTGGGATCTTTCAGCTTACCCAAATCAATAAGGTCCTAGGTGACCTACCTAAGGGAATGGCAGTCATCAATGTTGTAGCCACGATGTTGGTGATAATGGTAGTAAGTTTTAGTGTCTACTAAGGCTGGGGGTGGTGTTTGGAAGTTTGGCTTAAGTGGCTTGATGAGTTTGGCTTTTAAGAGACTTCTAAAAACCTTGGAAGGCAACATCCTAAGTTTGAGTACCTCTAGGATTGGGTAATGTTTTGGAGTGTAAGGTTACGTGCTTGTAGGGCATTAATGTAATAGGATTTGTGCTATGTTTGGGTGTATATGGTGGTTTTAGGTTTGATGAAGAAAGGCTCATTCTTCTTCATCCCCTTGGTCTACTCTATCTTATGGCTGACTAAGTAGACATCCTCGAAGGTATGAAAAGTTTAATACTTTAGCTTATCATGGTACAATGGCAATGACCCTATAATAAGCTTGTTAATCATATTTGACTCATATGGCTTCTGCCTGACTAATGCAGCCTTATCCATCCATCGACTAAAGTAGTCCATGAAAGACTTATTAGCTTTCTACTTCACCATCTCTAAATCCAATAAAGTGATATCAAAATGGGATTTGAATCCATACTACTTGCATAAAGTAGTACAGAGAGGCTTCCACTCGACTGTGCTTTCCTTGTTAAGACTATGATACCAGACTAGCGTTGGTCCCTCCAACGAGATAAAAAAAATAGTTAGACTATCTGCTCATTTGAGAAGTCTTTCAAACTCATCATCATTGTGTAGGTCTTCATATGATTCTTCAAATCCCTAACCTCATTGTACTTGGGAACATCCAAGAGCTTGAACTTAGCAGGCAACCCCTTGATGGCTCAAATTGAGAACTTATCAAACTCCAAATCAGACCATATCCCATCATTCTTCATGATAGACTGCAGCTATTCTATCTTCTATTCTAGGGTAAAAGTCTCAAACTTACGGACGTCATGCATATGGAGTGAGACCTCATCATCTATCTCGGCATCATACAAGTTGACTGCTTTCCCCTTATCCTTCATATGGAAGCTGGTGGGGTGATGAAATCTCCAGGACTAAGAGCTTTTCAAATCTACTATTATAGGAGAGTCTTAAAGTTATTAGACAAGAGCTTGGCCATAGACTGGTAAATAAGCTATTAAACAGTGGTGAGCAAGGCATCTTCAAGTACAAAGAAAAAAGTATTTGATGGAGATATAACATTCTTAATAGGCTATGAGTGTCTTACATGATTTGTACATGATAGAGAGAGTTACATGAATGCATGTATATGTGTGTGTGATTGCATGTGATGCACGTGATATGACACGTAGAATGTATGGATGACCTATGCTAGGAAACATCCATTGTTATGGCTGTAAAAGAAAATAATTAGTGAAAAATCATGCATGAGCATGTATGTATGCGTGTTGGATAGAAAACATGAAAAGGTTAATGAACATACAGTACATAGCATCACTCCTTACTACCCTTATACCTCTATAAGGATTGGTTGGTCCAAAATCTCCTAGGTGGGATACTAGCTTAACGTTACTCTAGGAACTTAAGGTGCAATACTCTCAACATGTAAAGCAAGCAAAAGGATTATCATTACCTAATCATACAAGGCATTATGGTGAAAATCCAACAACATTTTGATATGATCATATTGCTATGATAGGAGAATGTCAATTGAATTAGCATGAAGTTATGCAACCAACATAAAATCATGAGAGGATTTTGACTCTTAGTAGAACAAGATAATATGATCATATTAATATGATAAGAGAATGCCAATTGAATAGGCATGAGGTTATGTAACCAATATAGAATCATAAGAGGACTTTGATGCTTAGTAGAGCAATACAAGGTGGGAAAAATGGTCAGATTTAGGCAAATAGATCCACATAGCATATGAATAAAAGGTCCTAGTTTTGGAATGTTGTTATGGTTAGCTACATAAGCTTTAGTTCTGTAAGAATAGGCTAAGGTCCCCCATCACGTTGTCCATAATTTATTAAACTAAATGGAATCATAGATATAGTGTTGGTTTGTGTAGTTATTAAGCAATGGAAGAAATTTAAAATTTTCATTTTAAAACATCAAACCAAAAGATGATCTTTGCATCAAAACACAGAGAAAACAATTTAGAGATTAGAAGCGACAGTTTGATAGTAACTCTTACATTCAATGCAGATGTCCTTCGTTCTTGATCTCTATTGCGTTTATGGTTGTAGCAAACCAAAAACCACCAAAATAGG
>CANYBF011828638.1:0-12280 GCA_948192965.1 Dalechampia spathulata | reverse complement strand
TACGGTCGTACAAGATAGGGGATTTCAGGGATTTTAGGGCCTGGAGGGCGTACCGAAGGGCGGTACGACCGGACACAAGCTCGCATGAATTTTAGTTTGTCAGTAACTTCAAGTACGTACAGCCGTACCAAATGGGGGTACGGGTGTACCATTGCTCGCAGGAGTTGTGTCCATCAGAAGCCTTCGTTTGGTACGGGCGTACCAGGAGACGTACGGCCGTACGTGACTTATTTTGTTGAGTCAAACGGATAAATATTAAGGTTTTCCTTAGGTTTTTATTACCTTCTTCTTTCCTAAACCTTTTCAAACACTTATTTACACTTCTTAAGCGCTAGGGAAAGCATGAGTGCTAGAAGTTACCACTAGAGGTCGATTATACTAAGATCACGGGTTCAAGTTAGCAAGCTTCTTATTATAGGTTTGTGCTAAGTTAATGTTTGTTGATTCATTAATGACCCCTTTTGATATTCTTGGATTGAAGTAAGATCCTAAAGTGGATAATTCTTTCTACTATGTCCTTAACGATGCTTATATGACTTGTTGGATGGCTATATGTGCTGAAATGATACCGATATCATGGATACATGCATTAAGAGAGGGGAATAGACGGATGAAAGAGAATAGGAAGGAGAGTGATGAGTGCAGAGCTAAGCTCTGGGCATGCTGGGTCAATCATGTCAATGGGATTCCGCTAAGGAATCATATAGATTAATGCCCTCCCAAAAGGGAGAAGAGTCTCGAGACATACAGTAGGAAATCGGTGCATAGCACCATACAGTTAAATGCCCTCCTTCGGGAGATGAGTACCGGTACATACAAGGACCCAGTATGTGTGAAAGGAATGTGCACAACGATGAGAAAAGAAGAGGGTTATGAGAATGAAAATAAAGGAGAGTGTAAGGCATGTTGCATCACATTGGATTTAGTGGAAATGTATTCTATCATGCTTGACTCTGTATGTTTGTCTATGTTTTCTTAGCACCACTGAGTTTTATACTCAGCGTTTATCATTTGATGAATGTAGGTTCCAAGCCCTCAAGGGAGCAGCACGAGAGGCGATAGAGGTTGTCAGCTGAGAAGGCATTCTCATGGTGGTTATAGAGCTGTTGGCAATCTCCATTCCTATTTTGTATCGTTTAGCTTCTATTAGTCATAGCGGCAGTAGTAGATGGTATTATGTTTAGTGGTGAGTTTGTTATGCACAGCGTAAACCCGTGTATGTATTGGTTTGTTGTAATTATACCAATGAACTGTAACAAACCGTGTGAATGAATGAATGTATATTATTGAGGTATAATGCATGCTTGTTTAAATGTATGCCATGCTACCCTTGCTCTCACCACTAGATACTAGTTTGTGTACCCATACGAATCTTAATACTTGGTTTTAGACGTATCCCTTGTAGGATACGTAGCGGCTTTCTGTAAAGGAGGTCGTTACGTATGCTACGAGAGCATGTTACCCCAGGTATGGGCTGGGGTGTAACACACCAGCACCATGGCCATAACACCGATGACTGCCGCTCCCTTAGACTTATCATCCAAAACCTCATCGACTCTGGTGAGATTAAGGATCCTGAAAAATCCAAACTGTCTACCAAGACAAACCCCCTACCAAACTACCATAAAGCCAACCGCACCTACATGATCCACTCAGGATTACCTGAATCTTTGATTCTAAGCTTCTTTTCTCCTCTTAACAGTAAGGGGAAAGCTTAGTTGCCTACCATTACCTTTCACCTCGGTGGTGGATTTGACGTTGGTGCCATCGATCTATGGTACGATAGCTTCGAGGATGAGTCTACAATTACTCAGGGTTCCTTTAAGTCTGAATCATCACAAGATCAAGCCTCCAATAAAGGTAAGTCCATTGAGACCCCTAAAGCAGTTAAGCAGGTACCAAAGCAGCCCAAACAACAGAAAGGGCTAGGGGCCAACAAGATGTCTTCTCAGGTTTGCAACATGACCCGTAGTTGCAAGGTATTCACTCCTCCCGACCTCGGGAAGAAACTTGAAGCTCCTAGGAAGCCGACCGAGGCTAGGCCTGCTAGGGATCAAGCTGGTCCAAGTAATGTTCCAGCTCCACTGCCAGCTGATCAGATTGCTTAGCCTGATAATGTTATCGTCAAACAGCTGAAAAAGACCTAAGCAAACATCAGCATTTGGGACCTGGTGCTATCCTCCCAACAACATCGATGGGCCGTCGTTGAAGCACTCTTTGCTATGAGGATCTCTCCCTCTACTTCCACTTTCAGCATGAAGAGTCAGCTGGTCAATCAGGAGCTACCATCCAGCATGATCACATTCTCTAATACGGATTTACCGGCCAATCGAATTCGCCATAACAGAGCACTGTTCATAAGGGCCTACGACGAGTCTAAACGAGAAGTTACTGGCACCTTCACTGCCACTGTCACAGTTAGGCCGATCGAATCAGTGGTGGAATTCACTATTCTGGATATTCCAGTGTCTTTTGCACTGCTTCTAGGCTGACCATGGTTCCATCCGCTGGGAGGTGTGCCGTCCACTCTGCACCAGAAAATAAAGTTTCCACACAACAAAGGTGTGGTTACTATTGTTGCTGATGACGAGGTTGCCCTAGCCTGCATCAGGGAAGATGTCCCTCTTATGACTGGTTTCTAGATTGCTGCTATTGGAGAACCAGAGTCTTACTCGTACCAACCGAGTCCCGCTGTGGAGAGGATGATGCAACTGATGGACTTTGTGCCCGACAAAGGTTTAGGCCTATATCAGCAAGGCCCAATCCAATTTGACATTCGTACAGCCATGTGGGAAGAGAGGTACTGCATTGGGTTTAATCCCTACACTTCAGACAAGCCAGAGTAGTACAAGATGGTTCTCTTCACTCAAGGAGAGACTCAGCATGATCATGCTCCCGAGTTGCCTAACTCAGAGGACTTCTATGAGCAACAGTTCACCATCTTTGGTGATGTTTATGACCTGTCATCCCTGACAGTACCTGGGAGGACTGCTGCTACTGTCACCATCGACCCTGATGATGCTTTCCAGATCTTCGGTGATGTTACTGATCTCACCACCGGCCGCCTGGAGCCGGAGCCTACTACAGTCGCTGCATTAGGATCCAAGCTGCAAAACTTGGACATCAAAGACTTGCTACTGCCAAAGGTCTATGAGGATATCACCATGCTGGTAGAGAGTATCTTTGAGGAGCTTGTATATGAGGATGTTGATGTCCATATTTCTGTACTTTTCAATGATGATGTAATCCCATCTAAGTATGAGGCAATAAAGAGCAACTTTGCTTATGTTTGTGATGTGTATTTTGATGGCATTGTGCATGAGCATGAGCATTACATGAGCATTTTTGACATTAACGCATCTTGCATCAAAAATGTTAACATTAACACAGATGACAAGCCATGTCTCCTCCAGATTGCATCAGACTTGACCTCTGAAGAGAGAACATAAATAATCAGCACATTGAAAAAGCACACAAAAGCCTTTGGTCTAGGCTATGAAGACATGCCAGGTGTCGACAGATCCATCGCGGAAGATAGGATTCCTACCAAGCTCGGGTTCAAGCCAGTTAAACAGAAGCTACGGTGCCTCCGACCAGAGTGGGCACAGAAGGTTAAGGAAGATGTCCAGAAGCAGTTGGATGCCAAATTCCTTGAAGTGGTTGACTATCCAGAATGGTTGGCCAATGTGGTTTCGGTTCCAAGAAAGACGGTAGGGTCAGAGTCTGTGTAGACTAGCGGGATCTGAACAAAGCATGTCCAAAGGATGACTTTCCTTTGCCTCATATCGATGTGCTGGTCGATAGCACAGCCGCTAGCGTTATGTATTCCTTTGCTGATGGATTCTCTGGGTACAACCAAATCCTAATGGCAGTTACAGATAAGGTGAAGACAGCTTTCATCACAGAATGGGGGACCTACTGCTATAAGGTTATGCCCTTTGGCTTGAAGAACGCAGGTGATACCTACCAGCGAGCTGCAATAACGCTGTTGCATGATTTGATCCACAAGGAGGTCGAGGTCTATGTGGGTGACATGATGGTGAAGTCTCCTACCTGAGGAGAACATACAGCCGCTCTTGACAGATTTCTCACACGCGTTGAGAAATACGGACTCAGACTGAATCCAAAGAAATGCACCTTCAGGGTAACATCTGGTAAGCTGTTGGGTCACATTATCAATCAGAGGGGTATTGAAGTGGATCCTGACAAAGCAAAGTCAATCATTGAGATGCCTATTCCCAAAACTGAGACAGAAGTTAGGGGATTTCTGGGACAGCTTCAGTACATCAGCAGATTCATCGCTAAGCTCACTACCATGTGTGAGCCTATCTTTAAGCTTTTGAGGAAGAACCAGCTTATGGTTTGGGATGAGAACTGTCAATTCACATTTGAGAGGGTAAAGCACTATCTCTCCAACCCGCCAATTCTGCAACCACCTCGGTCGGGAAAACCATTGCTACTCTATCTAGCCTTAGAAGAGGAATCAGTGGGTGCTATGATGGCTCAGGAAAATGATACTGGAGTTGAACATGCTGTCTACTACCTGAGTAAGAAACTACTACCAACCGAGTGCAAATACAGCACTGTTGAGAAGCTATGCATAGCTATGGTCTGGGTCACCAAGAAACTCAGACATTACTTCTAGTCATATCAAATATAGGCAATCTCCAAGGTTGATCCTATGAAGTATTTGTATACTGCTCCCTCGCTAGTAGGAAAACTCTCCAGGTGGCTGATCCTGTTGTCAGAGTTTGATGTGCAGTATATCACTACCAAAGGATCAAAGGTAGAGCAATTGTCGAGTTCTTAGCATCCAGGCCGATGGATGACTCTGAGACTTTTGAATTGGACTTCCCAGATGAGCACTTGGGGGCAGTTGATGTCCAGAAATGGTAGTTACACTTTGACGGCACAGTCAACAAAAGGGGTGCAGGTGTAGGAGTTGTGCTAATCACTCCTGAAGGAGAGTTAATAATGCTTTCAAAGTGGCTGAGCTTCTTAGTCACCAACAATATGGCTGAGTATGAAGCGTGGCTCTTCGGGCTAGAAGCATTGCTAATGGTTGGTGCCTCAGATATATAGATATTTGGTGATTCGATGCTTGTCATTCACTAATCCACGGCTGAGTGGGAAGTCAAAGAGGAAAGGCTCAAGCCTTACGCTGAATACATGAAGCTCATGGTCCGTAATTTCAGCTCCTGTCAATTTATTCATATACCGTGTGAAGAGAATAAGATGGCTGATGCTTTAGCCACACTAGCTTCAGTTTGTGAGCAACCGCATAGTCAAGCTTAACCTGTGATTATTGAGCAGTCAAGGATCCCTTGTTATTTCAGAGAACGGGTCATGACACTAGACCCATCAGATGAGATCCCATGGTATGCTGATATCATGAACTTTCTGAAGACTGGTACTTATCCAGAGGAAGCCAACAGAACTGATAAGCTAGCTCTACGCAGACTATCAGCTAACTTCACCTGGCATCAGGGTGTTCTCTATAGAAGAACAACAGATGGCCTATAACTTTAATGCATATCGGGGAAAGACATTGAATCTGTTATGGAGACAGTACATGCTAGTGTATGTGGGCCCCACATGAATGGGTTTGCACTTTATAGGAAGATCCTACGCCAAGGGTATTTCTGGCTCACTATGGAAATAGACTGCATACAGTTTGTACGAAGATGCCATGAATGCCAGATTCATGGAGACCTGAGTCACCTACCATCAGTCAAATTGCAGAATTTGACAACGCCTTGGCCATTCTCAGCCTGGGGAATTGACATCATGGGTGAGATCCATCCTAACGCATCTAATGGACACCGGTACATACTGGTAGCTGTGGACTACTTCTCTAAATGGGTAGAGGCAGAATCCTACAGTAAACTGGGGGCAAGACAGGTTGCCAAGTTTATAGAGAAGAATATCATATGCCGATATGGGGTGCCGCATTACCTAGTGTCGGACAATGGAGTACAGTTCCAGGCCCAAGTTACAGACTTGCTGGAAAAATATGGGATTGAGCACCATCGATCCTCTCCTTTCCGCCTTCAAGCTAATGGGGTAGTCGAAGCTGCTAATAAGACGATCAAGTGCATTTTAGCCAAAACGGTACAAACCTACAGAGATTGTCATGAGCAGCTACCATTTGCCTTATGGGGTTACAGAACCACTGCAAGGAGTCCTACGGGTGCTACCCCTTACTCTCTAGTATGCGGGACAAAAGCCATATTGCCAATTGAAGTGGAGCTAAAATCACTTCGGGTCATTCTAGAATCTCAGTTACCAGAAACTGAGTGGAAGAGGGCCAGGTACGAGCAGCTGGTCACTATTGATGAGAAACGGCTGAAGTCTCTCTATCATCTACAGCTTTACGAAAAGTGCATGGCCAATGCATTTAACAAGAAAGTTAAACCTGTAGCCATACAGGAAGGTGATCTAGTTTTGAAGCAAGTCAGACTGGCTATCTGCGATCCTCGTGGGAAATTCAGGCCCAACTGGGAAGGCCCATTCCTAGTTAAAAAGATCCTCTCTAAAGGCGCTGTTCGCATCTCGGATTTAGAGGGTAACGAGTTCTCAGAACCTGTCAACCTTGATCGGCTGAAGAAGTATTTTGTCTAGAGCAAAGGGCAAGAGAAAAGGCAAAAACAAAAAGAAAAAGCCTGGTGAGCTGAAAACCTGCATAGGCGGCTCACGCAAAAATTAAGGCAAATGTAGAATATTCACTCTATGAGTTGAAAATCCACTCGGACAACTCATGAAAAAGTTAGAGCTCTTGAGATGTAAAAGGAGAGCGTTAAAAATAGTTGATCAGAAAATCTCACATGAGGCTGGTTAATAACAGAGGTTGAGTCTGATGCGCATCTGAAACTTCTATGTTGGTTTTAACATTTTCGTGTAAATGTTTTAATCTCATTAATTCAAATGGAACACATGTTCATAAACTTAGCCTTAAGTAATACTAGTTGCAAACATGAAGAATTATCATTCTTTATTATATATTGTTGCTTAACAATATTTTATAGTACAGGATTCAAGCTTAGCGCAGCACCCACAACTTGTACTCATCATCAGTGGTAGATCCAGCTCTGGAAATCTCCACCGGCACTATCCAACGACGAGGCCAAGTCCTCTCCACATGCTCCATAAAGCGAGGCACCAGCCTGCCTCCCTCAAACTCCGCTAGCTGAAGTATGGTTTACCGCTGGCCAAACTGACGATAGATCCTAGCAGGACTGTAGTGCGTTCAACGCCTGAATCCTGGCAGGGGGATGCAATCTATGTAAGTCATCATAGTCACATGTTGTATGCGCCACTAGGGGCAGCTCCACCTAATCTCGCTCTCAGGTCGGGTCCCCATCCACTCAGTCCAACCCTGGAAGTTAATCGTCTTCGCCTCACTGAAAGCATAGCCTCGACGCATATGGCTATGAGGTGCATACCTCTCAAAATCACCTGTTGGTGGCACCAGAATTTTGAGCTTCTCTTGAAGCCAGATCTGTGATAAAAGAAAATAAAAATAAAAGCTCGTTGAGTTGAAAACCTTGCAAAAGGCTGCTCAGGCAAAAGTTAGATCGACCCGCTGAGCTGAAAACCCAAAGGAGGTAGTTCAGGCAAAAGTTAGGGTCTGAAAACAAAAGCAGAGGCCCGATGAGCCGAAAACCTTGTAAAAGGTGGTTCATGTAAAAGCTAGGGCAAAAATATAAATTTTTCTAAGTTGAAAACCTGTAAAGGCGACTTAGAATTCTTACCTGTAGAAGGAGCAAACTGCCACTGAAGCGCTCAGACTGTCCACGCTTCACTTTGTCCAAACCAATGATCGTCTCTGCTACGATCATAGGAAAAGGGGTCCGACCCTCCATAATCTGGTCTATTACAGGCCCGATCAGCAAATCTCCATGACTGGACGGATCGACAAATAGGAATTATGCCAACAGTCCAAATCCAGCCACCCTCAGCCATGGCAGCTCTTCTATAGATTTCTGACTGCATAGTCGAAAAAGGGCAATGAGATCTATAGAGCCGTCTGTAGTCAAAAGAGATCTTACCTCTAGTGGACTCACATCAAAAGCCTTGACCAGATAGGAGAACACATCTCCAATAGGCACTGGCACTGTCAGCATAGTCATCATTCTACAGGTAACCTCAAGGATGGCAACAAACTCATTATACATCGGACATAACTCTACATGCCCGAACCGGAATACGTGAACCTCCAGATCCCAGAACTGCACAGCAGCGTGCAGAAAAGCATGATTAATTGAGACCTACTGGAAGGTTCTCAAATATTAGAGCTCGACCTCGCCTAGTCGACTCCACTCATTACTTCCCCAACGACGGGAAAGAGCGCGGAAAGCAAACAATGATTGCTGAGTCATTGTATATCTAATTTCTGCAAAGAAAAGTATATGGGTTATGTTTTGCCAATAAACATAAAGCATGGTGTATTTATAAGCAGCAAACAACATTGGATTCCATTACTAAATCCAAAAACACACAGTATAAGAATTTGTCTATTTTTACAGTCTGTACGCAACAGCCTTGACGTACTAGGCACATAATTGCCACTCTGTAACGCACTCCCTTATTCTAGTATAGAAACTATAGATTTCTGATGACATGCATATGGAAGCCTGACGCCGCATCGCCTCTATGCATCATCTTCCTCGGAGCGATCATCATTAGGACTGGGGGCATCCAGGATCTCAATAATGTAGCACAACAAACGTGCTGTCAACCAGGCGACCTCGCATCCCATCTGCTCTGTCATCTGAGCATAGCAACCCTGCTCCTCTCGCTTCAATTGCCTACTCATTCGTAAACATGAGCATATAGGCATATAAGGCATGCATCCATGCATTTCCATGAACTCAAATTTATAACAGGTACTCACTACAAATACGTAACACACATAAGAGAACGTGCACCGCACGTTGCAATCTTTGCTAACATGCGCCTGGCACTGTGGGAGTCTGCTAATGTACACCACCCTCTCATAAAAATGCACATGAAGAATTAGGCCTATGGCAAAAATTTCAGAATTTTTCGAGGTCGTTTGCTCTGCCGAGCTCAATTTTCACGAGCCGTAGTGTGTGAAAAATCCAGAAATTCAGTCAGATTGCAGCAGACTGATACTCAAAAATTCAAGAATTTTTCCTGGGCCATTTCAATACCAATTTTACTAACAAATTGTTTTCCTATGTCTGGAAAAGATAGGAAATTGATCCAACAGACGATAAAAAAGAGTCAAGCCTTTGACTTCTGGTCAAGCCATTGATCAGATAGTGTTGCATTCTGAGATGCAGACTTTAGAGACAAACACTTACATGATGGCGTGAGAACAAGATCTGACGGTTGATCACCCCGACCCAACAGACAGTCACCATTGGTTCCGCAGTTGAACCACCCGATCCAGCAGAGATCACCAAGTCAAGCCCTTGACTGCTAAACCCTAACGCATAGGCATCTGAATGCTGACTTCAGATGAATTACTCACAAGGAAGCCGTCGGTCTCGCAGTGACCACCGATCAGCCCTGGTCGGAACAGCCTGAACGCCTGGCCCCCAATGATGGCGCTGGGGTACATATACTGGTCAAAACCGTCGACCAGAAATGTCAGAGGCCCAACAGAGGATCCTGAAAGCCGTTTTTAGAGATATCTGACATTTATATGATGGCGCGAGAAGAGACCCAGCAGATGGTCGTCCAGGTCTCGCAGTTGACCACACAATCCAGCAGTGATCGCAGAACCAAGCCTTTGGTTCTTAAACCCTATCGTATAGGCATCTAGATGCTGGCTCTAGATGATTAACTCACGACATTGCCATCAGTCCCATTGGGGACCATTGATCAGCATTGATCATGTTGCCCGAGCACCGGGCTCCCATTGGCAGAATTGGGATTATCAGGCCAGCATTGATCTTCCAGCCCGAGCACCGAGCTCCTAGTGGCAGGATTGGGTTATAAGCCTCAACGCGAGCATCTCTGTGAGTCAGGTACACTTCCTACTCCCTGTGAAAAGTCATGTTATGATCAGATCACATTTTGATGACTTACGCACGTGTCGCCTCAAAATGGTTCTGATCAGGGGGCAAACTGTTGACCTTGACTTTTCACCATCATACAATTTTGGATTTTTGTTGATTCGGCTAGGATTTAATCCCCGGTATCGACCCCGATTATGCATATAGACCTCTGTGTCTCCCTCTGTGTATTCTGGTGCACAGAACGTTTCAGAACTGGTGGGGCCCACCATGGCGCCTGGCGGGACCCGCCACTTATTATGAGTGTTCTGTACATGCAAAACACCTTTCCCTATTGCCTATGTAAGGAAAATCACTCAAAATGCAAAATATTGCATTTTTAGCCCTAGGCACTATTCATCATGAATAGTACATATGTGGGGCCTACCAAAGGCACTAGTGGAGCCCACCACTTCTGTCAACCCATTCTGAGTGTTTTGTATGCATAAAACATATTATACATATTACCTACGCGAAGCACAACACTTGGCATGCTAAATGCCATATTTTGGGCCATATAGCATTGTGGGCCCAAAATGGGCCCATTAATGGAACTCATCGTTTAGGGCCGAATTTGGTAAAACTCAAAACTGAAAAGTGACTTAGAATGTCGATTGCATCTAAGTTGACATGTTACACGCATTACATTTCACCCATACGAGGTGAAATACATGAATTGCGTGTATAGTACTATACGCATAGCAAATAGCAAAATAAGGCTAGCTAAAGTGCCTACTTCGGGCACGTATTGCGACTTGTTCCGGTGTCAGAATTGCTTGATTCAAGCTTCCATTCCCAAGAATAAGTTGCAGACATGAATTTCACATATTCATTTGCCATTTGGGCACACCGTTTGCCCCCCGTTTGGTCTGTCCAAAATGGCTGCTCATAACAGTTTCTGGGACAGCCTGCACAGGCTGCTCCCAGTGCCCACTTTGGGCACGTATTGCGATTTGTTCCGATGTCGGAATGGCTTCATTCAAGCTTCCATTCCCAATACCAAGTTGCAGACATGAATTTCACATATTCATTTGCCATTTGGGCACACCATTTGCCGCCCGTTTGGTCCGTCCAAAATGGCTACTCGTAACAGTTTCTGGGACAGCCTGCACAGGCTGGTCCCGGTGCCCACTTCGGGCACGTATTGTGACTTGTTCCGGTATCGGAATGGCTTCATTCAAGCTTTCATTCCCAAGACCAAGTTGTAGACATGAATTTTGCATATTCATTTGCCATTTGGGCACACCGTTTGCCCCCCGTTTAGTCCGTCCAAAATGGTTACTCGTAACAGTTTCAGGGACAGCATGCATAGGCTGGTCCCGGTGCCCACTTCGGGCACGTATTACGACTTATTTCGGTGTCGGAATGGCTTCATTCAAGCTTCCATTCCCAAGACTAAGTTGCAAAAATGAATTTTGCATATTCATTCGCCATTTGGGCACACCATTTGCCCCCCGTTTGGTCCGTCCAAAATGACTGCTCGTAACAGTTTCTGGGAAAGCCTGCACAGACTAGTCCCGGTGCCCACTTCGGGAACATATTGCGACTTGTTCCATTGTCGGAATGGCTTCATTCAAGCTTCCATTCCCAAGTCCAAGTTGCAGACATGAATTTCACATATTCATTTTCCATTTGGGCACACCGTTTCCCCCCCCGTTTGGTCCGTCCAAAATGGCTGCTCGTAACAGTTTCTGGGACAGCTTGCAGAGGCTGGTCCCGGTGCCCACTTCGGGCACGTATTGTGACTTGTTCCGATGTCGGAATGGCTTCATTCAAGCTTCCATTCCCAAGACCAAGTTAGAGACATGAATTTTGCATATATATTTGCCATTGGGGCACACCGTTTGCCCCTCGTTTGGTATGTCCAAAATGGCTACTCACCCAATTTTTCCGGAATAGCCTGCACAGGCTGATCCCGGTGCCCACTTCGGGCCCGTATTCCGACTTGTTCCGGTATCGGAATTGGTTGATTCAAGTTTCTATTCTTAAGACCAAGTTGCAAACATGAATTTTACATATTCATTTGCCATTCGAGTACACCGTTTGCCCCTCGTTTAGTCTGTCTAAAATGGCTGCTCATCCAATTTTTCCAGAACAGCCTGCATAGGCTGATCCCGGTGCCCACTTCGGGCACGTATTCCGACTTGTTCCGGTATCGGAATTGGTTGATTCAAGTTTCTATTCCCAAGACCAAGTTGCAAACATGAATTTTACATATTCATTTGCCATTTGGGAACTTGTTTTAGCGTCCGTTTGAC
>CANYBF011826779.1:0-20034 GCA_948192965.1 Dalechampia spathulata | reverse complement strand
ACGCCCTCTGGGTGGACTCCTTGTGGGCACCAAGACCTGGGTCCCCGTCTAGGAGGCCGCTGGATACCATGATTTACCCTCCCTCACGATGCTCGTCGGGTCGGGCGGTGGGGGCCCTTGGGGTGAGGGCATCACCTTTTTGGTACCAAGGATCCTCAAAATTAAACACAATTAAAATCATAATAAATTTAATAATAATTCAGAATCCCAAAAAGGGTTGCTTTAAAAAATTATAAAAAAAACAACAGCATAACTGCAAAACCATGCTAGGCATAAAGGGACAAACCACCCATGGAATTATTATTATTATTGTTAAAACCGTTATAGATAAAAGTGGTTTTGGGTTAGGGCAAAAAAGAAGAACAACAAAGAAAAAGGAAAAAGAAAGAAATAATTCATTGCTTGTGGATAGAGATAACAGCTTTTGCTTTTAAAAGTTTTACTCTTTTTAGTATAAATTCATTTATATTTGTGATTTTTTAATTTTAAATATTTTAGGATCATATGAACTCGAAAATATGATAATTTTGTTGAAAATATAATTAAGGGTGTAAATGAGTTAAGTTATTTAAATTTTGATTTAATAAATAAGTTGGAGTTCAAGTTAAACGATACTTGAATTGTCTAAGCTTGTGAGTTCATTTGATTAAAAAATTTATAAATTAGTTCATTAATTTATGTAGAAATAATTTAATTTAGATATATAATCTATAAATTAATAATATAAAAATATTTTTAATTTAATAAAAAATAATATTTCATTAATGATTCTTTTATTTTCATAAATATCCATTAAAAATAATATTTTCATTCATTGTTCTTTTTATTTTTTAAATAAATAATTTATTTTATACTTATATTTATTAGATTTATTTAGAGATTGTGATACATTAAAAACAAAAAATTTAAAAATCTTGACTCAAGCTTACTGAATTATAAATAATTTACAATGATAAATATGCTAATTAGAAAAATAATGAATTCGAGTTGGAATTTCATAGTCAAAAATATGATAATTTTGTTGAAATATGCAAGTTGTTAAAAAATATAAGATGATAATTTTTGATTTAATTTATTTATAATTAAACTTATGTGAATCTATCATTGATATAATAAAAATTAATCTATATTACAGATTGATTTGTTAATCTGATTAAATATGATTGATAAGTTTTGCATTAATTTTTTTAAAAAAATCTACATCATTTTAATTTTATTTTACAAATTAATTATATTATTTAATATTATATAAGTTATTTTGAGTCAAACATATTTGATTAATTCATATGATATATAAATTAATCATATTAAAAAATAATCATATAAAAATTGAATTAGATTTGATTTAAATGTTATAAATAATAAAATTTCATATGATATAAACATAGGTGGATGAATTGTGATGGTTAGATATAATAGTAAGTTGTGTGGACTAGGAGCCAATCAAATGTAAGCTCCCAAGGAACCTTATTTCTTATGAAAATATTATTATTATTATTATTATTATTATTAAAAAAAAGAAGGGGGCATGGGCATGAGGAATCTAAGAAAGCAATTGCCGTCTCCAACGTTTACAGCTTAAAAGTGACCATATATTTGCTTTCTTGTCTTTACCAACTTTACGCATTTATTCGTTCCAATGCCACTTCTCCCCCTCCCCCTCCTTAATTTAGTATTTCCATTCATCTACACCATTCCCATGATTCTTTTATATATTTTTTCGATTTAAATCTTACTTCCATTTATATAAAGTTATTAATATCATCTGGGTCTTTTTCGACTCAAATAAAAATGAGGATGACTAGAGCATTTTGCTACCAAAATCTTGAAATAATATATAATGAAAATAAAATTACAAATTATTATCATCCTTAAAAATACACATCATCAATCAACCTCTTAGCCCCTGCATATTGCCTCGAGAACTTCACACCATCACATATTAAAATACACCAAAACACACACAGAAGCAAAAGGATTGCTTTAGCTATTTTATTACTTTCAAGGCCAAGCTTAAGAATGTTTTTGTAATTTATTAATATTTTACTCAAAATTAAAACTTTATTCACTAATTAATAACCCACTTTCATCCCATTTTTAAAAAATATTAAAATAAATATATTTTATAAATATATTACCTTTTTAAAAAATATTTTTACAATTCGTTTAATATAAAAATTTCTATAAATAATAAAAAATATATTTTTTTAAATTTATCATAAAAATTATTATTATTATTATTATTTTCTCCTTGGTTAGGGAATATTTGTCTAAAGTGTTGTTTTTTGTTTATAAATTATTATTATGGGCAAAGTATATATTAATATTATACGTGTATATATATATGAACAATTACGTAATGTTATATATTAAAGTACTATTACACAAATATATATAAATTCATATCTTTTAACATAACTGACTCGGTGACAGGCGTGCTAGTTCTCTTTATGCAACCCAAAAAGAAAAGAAAAAAAAACCTGGTTCTTTTCTTTTCGTGTCTGAGCCTGACAAAAGATTTTGATGAATGAATTTCAAATTTGGAAAGCAAGAAAAGAAATGGGTTCTAATCTAAAGGAATTTTTACCTTAAAGCACCACTGACCCATTTTCTAAAGTTGGTTTCTTTCGTGGAGAAAAGCGGAACAGAAGAAGAGAAGAAGGAGAAGCAGAAGAAGGAGAAGAAGAAGAAACACAGACATTTATGTTATCAGAAGTTTTGGAAAGCATTTCCTTTTACTGTTTTTAGTGTTCCGGTTTCGATGGGTATCAGAGTTGGATTGTATTTTCTTAGTTTATTATGGATATGGAGCATTGCCGACGGGTTGTTATCTCCTAAAGGTGTAAACTATGAAGGTAAAATTGCTTTATTTTTCTTTTGTTTTTCTGTCATATCTTATAGAAAGGAAGGAGTTTGATGTTTTTCTTTGCCTGCTTTGTTTTTTAAATGATGTGAGTTTTTTTTTTTGTTTCAGTCCAAGCTTTAATGGGGATAAAAGCTTCTTTAGTTGATCCTCATGGTGTTCTTGATAATTGGGATGGAGATGCTGTTGATCCTTGTAGCTGGACTATGGTCACTTGTTCTCCTGAGAGTCTTGTCATTGGCTTGTAAGTACATTTTTCTTGTTTCAGGTTTCATCCGAATTTGGAGTTTAGTAGGAAGAAACGGCATTAAATGTCGAAGTTCTGAAGTTTCCTGAAATGGTAATTATCATTATTATTGCAGGGGAACTCCTAGCCAGAATTTATCTGGTACTCTTTCTCCAAGCATTGGCAACTTGACAAATCTTCAAATTGTGTAAGTACCCACCAACAGAATTCTTTCTATCTGCAAATGGGTGATCGCCGATTCTCCATTTTTATTCTTCGTTTAACATTTTCAGAATTCTGCAGGTTGTTGCAGAACAATAATATAACAGGACCAATTCCTTCAGAGCTAGGAAAGCTTACAAGGCTTCAAACACTTGATCTTTCCGACAATTTCTTTACCGGAAACGTTCCTTCTTCTCTGGCCCACTTGAGAAATCTCCAGTACATGTAAGTGCCCAAAGTTTTTTGAGACTAAACTTGAATATCAAGAACTCTGGCCGTATTGCTATACATTGGTGAATTTTGACTTTTTGAACGTTCGATCCTGATATAGGAGGCTAAATAATAACAGTCTCTCTGGAGAATTCCCAATGTCATTGGCTAACATGAGTCACCTTGTGTTTGTGTAAGTTTCTTGACATAATTTCTGTGCATTAATTGCTTATTATCTGACAGGAAAAGAATGTCTCACCAAGCATGGTTTTTACTTTGAATTTTCAGTGATTTGTCTTACAACAATCTGAGTGGCCCTGTTCCTAGATTTCCTGCTAAAACATTCAAGTAAATTCTATCTCCTTTGAGTTTCTCATTCTCTATGGATTGAACCTAACACAGGAATTTTGGAACTTCTATTATATGCCTTTTTCTGGTGCAGTATTGTTGGAAATCCTCTGATCTGCCCAACTGGTTCTGAACCCGAATGCTTTGGAACAGCATTGATGCCAATGTCCATGAACTTGAACAACACACAAAGTACTGAACTTTTTCGTCGGCAACGTCTGCCATTTGTGACGTTTGTTTTCTGGTTTGGGTTAATTCTGACCTTTGATCTCTTTTGCTTTTTAAGCTGCTTTGCCTTTAGGCGGACAAAAGAATCATAAAGTAGCCCTTGCATTCGGCTTTAGTGTTGGATCTGTCTCAGTTCTCATTCTTATACTTGGATTTCTTACGTGGTGGAGGCAAAGAAGCAATCAACCTACGTTTTTCGACATTAAGGGTATGTGCTAATTCTTAATATATTTCTGTGGTGACATAGCATGCAATGGCTAGTTAATCATTCTGATCAAAATCCTAAATTCATTTGAAGTATCAGAACGACACCATGAAGAAGTTTCTCTCGGAAACTTGAGGCGGTTTCAATTTCGAGAACTTCAGATAGCAACAAGCAACTTCAGCAACAAGAACATACTTGGAAAAGGAGGCTTTGGAAACGTGTACAAAGCGGTTCTCCATGATGGGTCTGTTGTCGCCGTTAAGAGGCTTAAAGATGGAAATGCTGTTGGAGGAGAGATTCAATTCCAAACAGAAGTAGAGATGATCAGCTTAGCAGTGCATCGTAACCTTCTCAGATTATATGGATTCTGTATCACACCAACAGAAAGGCTTTTAGTCTATCCATATATGTCGAATGGCAGCGTGGCTTCCCGTCTCAAAGGTAAAACATTTTAGTTCCTATCTCAGAAATGGCAATGCCTGTCAATAGGTAAGCTAATCCTTGACTTCCTTGGCAGGGAAACCAGTCCTTGATTGGGGCACCAGGAAGAGAATTGCCTTAGGGGCTGCTAGAGGACTGTTATATCTCCATGAGCAGTGTGATCCGAAGATAATTCATAGAGATGTTAAGGCAGCAAACATATTGCTTGATGACTATTGCGAAGCTGTGGTAGGGGACTTCGGGTTGGCGAAGCTTTTGGATCACCAGGATTCACATGTCACCACAGCTGTGAGGGGCACGGTTGGGCATATAGCTCCAGAATATCTTTCCACGGGCCAATCTTCTGAGAAAACAGATGTTTTTGGATTTGGCATTCTACTTCTTGAGTTAATCACAGGCCAAAGAGCACTAGAATTCGGCAAGGCAGCTAACCAGAAGGGGGCTATGCTAGATTGGGTAAGCAGAGTCTCCACCTTTTCGCTTACAAGTCATTCAGAAACCTTCATCAAATTCCAAAATTGATGTCATTTGTTCTGATTACAGGTGAAGAAGATTCATCAGGAGAAGAAGCTTGAAATGCTTGTAGATAAAGATTTAAAGGGTAACTACGATAGGATTGAGCTTGAGGAGATGGTACAAGTTGCTCTCCTATGCACTCAGTTCCTTCCAAGCCATAGACCAAAAATGTCTGAAGTAGTTAGAATGCTTGAAGGAGATGGACTTGCAGAAAGATGGGAAGCTTCTCAAAGAGCAGAATCAACCAAGTCCAAACCCCATGAATTCTCATCGTCGGATCGGTATTCTGATCTCACCGATGACTCTTCGTTACTAGTTCAAGCAATGGAGCTTTCTGGTCCAAGGTGAATTCTTTACAATATTCAATATACTTGTTTTTCCTTCTACCCGTCAAAGCAGACTTAGGATACCAGAAGATCACATCTATAGAATCAAGTTGTTTCCTAATAGAGTTATGATGATTGAAAGTTGTTTTTTGGGTGTACAATAGAGCTATGATCAAAACTTCTGAAGGGTTTTGGCAATTCCATTAGAATTGTACAGATTTTGTTTGGCAAAACTCACAAGTTCTTCAAGCGAACATTCATATTTAGTTGTATTGCAGTTGAGCCGAAATTTACATGAAGAATTTGACAAGAATATGATCTTTCTATTGCAAACAAATTGTCAAATGCTTCAAGTGTCCTGATGAGAACTGATGAACAAAATCCCTCCAATCCTCCAAAAATATTTCCAGGATCATTGGCTGCTTCAAGCATCACAGATTGCTGCACCATGCTTACATCCCAGTTTCTAGGAATGTGATACACATAAACTGAAAGGGGTAGTTTACAAAAGAAAACATTATGGCCTTGTTCTATCGAATTTATAACTTTCTAACTCGATCAAATTTCAAATTTTCTTGTTCGATGAAAAATATTAAACAAAATCAAAGAACTTAGAAGATCCATCCTCTTATATAGAAACTCCAGGAATTCAGATTTATAATGAAATTTAACATTTTATGAATTTTTCCTTCTTTTTACAATCAAATAATAAAAAAATTTTTAAATTTACAAAATTTTTAAATTTTTTTTATTTAAATTCTTTTAGATCAAACAATCTAAAATTTTACTATTTTTTTTACATTTTAATCATATTTAATATACATTTAAATTTTTATCAAATTTTTTTAAACCCAAAATCTGTTATTTTTCTAAATCTACCATTTTCACAGTATTTTATAAAAATATTCATTATTGAAGTTTTATAAAAAAAAATGATTTTTTTATAAAAAAATAATGACTTTTTATGAATATTTTCAAAAATAATAAATTTTTATTTCAAGTAAATCTAAAATAAATTTGAAATAAATATTAAAGTAAATCTTTATGAAATTTTTAAAATGATATTTTTATAAATTTTTTCAAAAAATCAGACATTTTTAAAAAAAATTTTGCAATTAGATTAGGTTGAATATTTGATTGATTTGGTTTTTGAATCTTACTAAATTTCTTAAAATTTAAAATCAAATAAAACTAATTTTTAATAGATTTTAGAATTTTTAAACTAAACCAAATCGAATTTTGATTCAATTTTATTTGAGTTTTTACATTATTTGATTATTTTGATTTTTAAATTCAAATATTTGATTTTTCTTAAATCAAATTAAATTACATATTTAAAATTAAATTTATTAATTTGATTTGATCGAGTGGCTAATAATATAGATAAATTTGAAAAATCTGTAAAAATCCCAGCCCAAACCATGTCAGAAATATTTGAGCTGATGCGGTGCAAAACCCATATCATTTGATTTATTGTTTTAATTTAATTTTTTAATATTTATTTTATTTGAGTTGAGTTTAATAATATATTCTCAAATAAATTAATTTGTTTAATTAAGTGAAATAAATTTTAAATTTTTAATTAAAATTATTTGATATCATAAGTAAAATATAATAATTAGCATTTAAAACTATTATCAAATATTAAATCTATCAAATTAATAAATTTTTAAGACATTTTAATGATTAAATTTGTTTACAAAATTTATAAGTTTAATGTTTAAAAATTTAAATATTTACATTATTAGATATTTAATTTTTCAATACATAATTTTTGATTTAATCAAATATCGTTTAATTATATATTATTTGAATTTTATAATTTACATTTATTTTTTTCAAAAGAAACATATATTTGAAATAAAATTAACTATTTATATTTATTCATCATTTTAATATATTTTGAAATGAAATCAAAATTTTTTGATTTTTATGAAAATTAAAATAGAAATTTAATTGAATTTCTGAAAAGTGAAAAAATGTATTTAAATAATTTATGATTTATTAAGGCAAAAAAAGGGAAAAAGAAAAAGAAAAAGTGATGTCTATCATATTCAAAAAAAAAAAAAAAGTTTTGGAATTGAATTGGCATAATGCAACAAAAAAAAAAGGCATCAAAATCAAAAGATAAAATAAGAGATAGACATCCACATTTTCATGGTTCCTATGTACATATTTTGCCTTTGCATCCCAACAAAAAACCATATATTAATGCTTATCCTCTTCCCTCCTTTTACTTTTTACCATTTAATGCAAGTTAATAAATTTTTATTCAGTGAATTATATTTGAATTATATCGATTCTAAATTGATTTACCGACCATAAAATATCAACTTAATATGTTTAATTTGAATAACTCATAAAATCTTTTTAATATGTTTAATAAATAAAATTAAAATAATGTAATTTTATTATTATATTAAGAAAGGTGAGTGGATCAAATTCAATATAATATGATATAATTTATAAATTATATTTAAATTGAATTAGTGGATAAATTTATGATACAATTAAATTTTTTTTTATCATAATATCAATAAATTGACATAAATTCAATATAAACCTAATTATGAATAATTTAAACATGAAATCATATTAAAAATTAATAAAAAAATATTAAAATCCTAAAACATCCCGAACTCCATGGTATCTTTAATCTATAAGAAATTATAATCCTAACTAGATAAGTATTTTGGTTTCAATTAAGGGATAGAAAAGTAAATACATAAATATCTTAATTATTTATTTCTTCGAGCCGAAATTAACATTAATTTAAGTAAACCTAAAAGTTTCATTAAAAAATATGGAACGTGTGAGATACGGTTGGAAAGAATCTCTTATTCAATAACTAATGAATTTATTAGGAAAATCACCAATCATTATGAGAAAGGAGGTAAGCTTACTTAATATGGACCGACATTTACATATCTTACACACATTGAACCCACCATCATCCTTTATTTTATAGAATCATTTGGTTGGTAGTTTACAATCATCTCCATAATTTAAGTCTTTTAATTTCTTCTATTATTTTTCAAATAATTAATTATTTTATAATATCTGAATTACTTTCAAATCCAAAAAATATCATTTATATTTTTATAAATATAATAGAAAAGTTTATTATTTTATCAAAATTTTTGAGTATTAAACTTTTAAAAACTCGAATTGATATATATACGTATGTATGTATGTATGTATGTATATGATGAATGTTTCTCTTTCACCGTTAAAAAGAGATGACAATTCATGCAACTCTTGCTTCAGAAAACACCGATTATGACAATAGTGACAAGTGGAGATGCCAAAACCACATCTTCTCTCTTTATTTTCTTTTAAAAAACAAGAAAAAGAAAAGGAAAAAGAAAGAAAAGCTTTTTGCGGGCAGGGTCATACCCTAATCTTATATCCAAAGGTCACATATTTATTTGTGTCCGCTGGTTATTATTGATTTACATGAATATGAGAATGAATTAGATCGATAAATATAATATAAATATAAATATAAAATTTAATATGTGTGTAATTTTTTTTAAAAAAATTAAAAATTATCTTATCTAAGTTATTTAATGATAGTAAATTAAATTTATATGTAATGGTATAAACTAGATATGGATAATGGTTGTGGGGTTTGAAAGGGTGGTTAGATTAAGGTGGGACGGTGTAATTTGGGCATTGGTTGGACCCATGAGGCATAGATTAGGGGATGAGAATAGCTGTTGATTGTCTAAACTTGTGGTGGAGATTGCGTTCTCATCCACTTGTTTGCCATTTGTCTCCTTCCTATTGGTCTATGGAATTTCCTTTAGTTCTTGTCCCGGTCAATCGGGTTTCAACTAGTTAGTTAAACTACTCGTGAATTTGATGGGAAACTTAAAAAGAAAAATACCTTTATGAATATATTATTATTATTATTATTATTATTATTATTATTATTATTATTATTATTATTATTATTATTATTCATAGATTAATGATGAAATAAACAATCTCAAAGATATTATTTTTTTCTGAATTATTGGATGTTTTATTCATAACATAATTTAATTTTAAAATTTAAATAAAAAATAATAATTACATAAAATTTTATTTATAATTGGATTTGATATTTATAGAAACGAGAAATGTAATTATTTTTCTAAAATTTCATGATCATATTCTTAGATATGAATATATTGTTTATTTATGATATTCAATATTCATCGAATCTATCATTTACAAATATATTTTTTAATCAAATTAAATAGATTAGATAATAGAATATAATTTAATAAATTAAAATCTAACATATAATTGATTAAAAATACTTTTAGAACTTTATATGATATATTGTTTATATAATAATAATAATAATAATAATAATAATAATAATAATAATAATAATAATAATAATAATTATTATTATTATTATTATTATTAATTAGGTTTAAAAGGATTAAATAAACAAATATAAAAGTGAAGTGTAAACCTAAACATATCATATCCAAACTTAAGCATTTTAATAAAAGCTTTTTTTAATATATTTTTTCATAATCTAAAAAATAAATCATTATATACATATATATATATATATATATTCACATAAACATTTCATTATAATTACAAAACCAATTTTATGTTTATATCACAAATTATATGCAATTATTACATAATTTATCAAAACTCTAACTACACTTAATTACAACAAAAATAATTATCAATTATCAATTATTAAACAAAAATACCAACATACAAGCCTATAATTTGAATTCCACATTGAAAAAGGAAAATGAAGTTATGTATGTCAACTTCGTTCATGGGACAGATGTACAAACTAGTGTATATATATATATATATATATATATATATATATATATATATATATATATATATATTAAAAGGAATAATATATATTGGTAATAAGAACAAATTTTAGAAAGAGTAAGAAAGGTAAGATGATAAATTTAGGACCCTAAATCCCTTTCATCTCAAATCTTGTTTCCCAATTCAACATGCATTTTTGTTTCTTTTAATATTTCAAACTCTTAATCATTAAAAAAAATTAATTTAGTCTACTCAAATCACTTTTTCAATAATTCAGATTATTTAATATTTTTTTAACAATTTACATTTTTTCTATTATATATATATAATCAATTATAATCATTTTTTAAAAATTTTATCATATTTTAAAAGTTATTTTAATTTAATATATGAAATTTTCAACTTATTTAAAATCTATTTACCTTTAAATTGATACGTATTTTATTAAATATAACATGCTTATATATGTAATATGTCTGTGAATTACCCGTGGTTAAGTTTGATACAAAATTAAAAATTTAGAATAAAATTTAGAATATTTTAATATAAAATATATTTATTTATATTTTCAATAATATCTTTAATATATTAATTTGATTAAAATAATATTCTTTTATCTTATATTCAATAATATTTAATATTTTATAAATAATTTTTAATTATTTTAAAAACCTTAAAATCAATATAACTTACGTTATTAAATAATTTAAAAGAGATAAATAATATTTTAACTTGGGGAAAATACTAAACATTAATCTAAAAATTATTATATAAAAGGACATAATTGGTGCTGGAGTTTAACGATTAAGGGAGTAATTCAGGAAAAATCAATTTTCTTGATTTTAGAGATTAAATATTAAGATTTTATATTTGTTATTAATATTTTAGATTAATTAATTGATTAAAATATTATATAACTAATATTCTTTTTTAAATTGATATATAAATAATCAAACATTAATAACTGAAGATTAAATATTACTAAAACAATTAATAATTATTGAAATAATTAATTACTTTACTAAATCATATAAATAACTAAAATATGTGTTATTTAATATCTCACTTATAATTTTCACTATTATATGTAATAGTTTTTATATAATAATATATAATAATATATATATATATATATATATATATATATTAACTAATCATAGATACTGATTGTTTTTCAAGTAAAGTCTATTTTAATTTTTGAATATTTTTAGATAAATCATATTTAATTATAAATCATAAATAATTTAAAATTAATAGATTATATAATATAATACTATAATCTTTTAAAATTAAAAAATATCAGAATTTAAAGTCTAAAAATTTCGTTATTTAAATATAATTATTTTAACATATTTTTATTTTAATAAAAATAAAATAATTTGTACAACAAATGACATTTAATTAAAAGATTATTACATATTATGTTATTTATTGTACTTACTTTCATTAATATATTGGATAATTTTACATTTTAAGGAAATAAAATTTTTCCAATGGACACGTATGCAGAATCTAATCCAAATGAAAAACTGGGCCCACATGAACTTGACAAAGAAGTTTGTCTTCGCGATAAAGCGAGTATTCTTTGTTTCTGTACTCGAGCCAAAGCTCCACATCAAACCTCAACCGACCACAAGATAATGCGAACTACTTTCATCAGCCACTAAACCTTCGCCACGTGTCGATTCGTGGATTCTCTCATTTCCTGCTACATGCTACTTGTACGCTTTCACTCTTCAGCTTAAACCATTTACAGAATACAGAGAAGGAAAGAAAGGTCTTTCATCCTTCAGTCATGTTGAAAGAAGAGATCACCGACGACGGCGGGGGCGGCGGAAAGAATTTGGCTAAGGTTTGTGACACGTGTCGCGCTGCGGCTTGCACAGTGTATTGCAAGGCAGATTCAGCATACTTGTGCGCAAGCTGCGATGCACGGGTGCATGCTGCTAATCGCGTAGCATCACGCCATGAGCGCGTGTGGGTGTGTGAGGCGTGTGAACGTGCTCCGGCGGCCTTTTTATGCAAGGCGGATGCGGCATCTCTATGCATTGCTTGCGACGCTGATATCCATTCAGCTAATCCACTGGCTCGCCGCCACCAACGCGTGCCAATACTTCCCATTTCGGGATTTCTGTACGGGACACAAGTTGGGACAGGAGGCGGAGTTGTCGGCAGCGAGGCAACCACTGAAGATATGTTCATGACCCAAGATGGAGAAGATAGCGTAGGAGAAGAAGAAGAGGACGAGGCAGCTTCATGGTTGCTGTTAAATCCCGTAAAGAACAAGGGAAACAATGAGGGCGAAAATGGTGGAAACGGCTTCTTGTTGGGTGGTGAAGTTGATGAGTATTTAGATCTTGTGGAGTACAACTCAAATTCTTGCGGTGAGAATCAATACTCTGATAATCCTCACCACTATGCTTCTTCAGTTCATCATCAAAAGAGTTATGGAGGTGATAGTGTGGTGCCTGTCCGGTGTGGAGATGGTGTAGGAAAAGATCTTATTCATCAACAATACCATAATTTACATCTGGGTTTGGAGTTTGAATCCCCAAAAGCTGATTACAGCTACAGTGGTTCCATCAGTCAGAGTGTAAGATTTCTTAATTTCCTGCTTTCTGCTATAATCATCTCTTAAAGCTCTCTAAATTTGTGGTTTAGCAATCAGATGAAAAATTTAACTGAAGAATTCATATTCACATGATATTTTTGTGCACTTTACAGGATCTGATTTCCCTTTCCTTTTACCTTTCTCTTCTAAAGAGTAGAATCTGAAGGCAAAAGGGTTGAAGCACTTCCGTTTCTTTTAACCTTTTTGCTTTCCCAGTCATCATTTGGAATTATGGATTCCACAATTTTACAGTATTAGTTGTAAATCACTTGATTATCTTGGAGATGATGCTGTCTTCTTAGATGTTTATCTCATAACAATATGCTATAAGTTGAGCAACATTAAGATTAATGATTTTGAATTAAATCTTAAACATGGCATCCAAAATACTGTCAGAATCACAACTTGTACATGCCTGAAATCATGCGAGTTACAGGTTTATTGCCCTAGAAAACAGAACAGGTTAGTGAACTAATTTATCTGTATATGCCTGAACACTTTTCATTAATACATTTGGTTTTAATCTGTAATCAGGTATCCATTTCATCCATGGATGGTGGGGTAGTTCCTGATTCAACAATGAGTGAAGTTTCGGTTTCGATCATCCACCCACGAACTTCGAAAGGGACGATCGATCTTTTCTCAGGTGCTCCGGTTCAGATGCCATCACAGCTTAGCCCAAGAGACAGGGAGGCAAGGGTTCTAAGATACAGAGAGAAGAAGAAAACAAGGAAGTTTGAGAAAACAATAAGGTATGCTTCAAGGAAAGCATATGCCGAAACCAGACCTCGAATCAAAGGCCGATTCGCCAAGAGAACAGATGCTGCAGAAGTTGAAGTGGAGCAGATGTTTTCCACAGCATTAATGGCAGAAACCGGATATGGAATTGTTCCATCATTCTGATACAGATACTGCTTCAAGTCAAATGACATAGAGGAGTGGATGTCTGAACAAATGATTCTTCAAAACAAAGGAATCTGCTAAGAATGCTATAGTACTAGTTATTCGTTCAAGTACTAATACTGTATGTTTCTGAATCTAATTGGTCTCCTTCAGACATACCTGTTTAGTGGTTTTGTAAATGTTTGTATATTTCTATAATTTTGCAATCTGAAAGCTCAAGACAATTCTTAAGCACTATCAATTTCTTAAATATGATTCAATATCATTATTTGTCTTTATTGTTTCATATTCCTTCAAAATTTTTAGATAATTCAATACCGATCAAATTAATGAGATAGCAAAACTATTGATCTTGCAAGTACATTACATATATCTAATATTATATATATACAGGAGCGGAGCCATAGGTGGGGCGGGGGGCTGAAGCCCCGACTTCAGGACAGCTTTGGAAGGGGGTGGTGTGTGGTCTAAGAAACAAAATGGTGGGCAAGGGCTATAAAAGGGTAGCTAGGAAAAAGACAGACCCAATAAAGTACAACATACATTTTAAAAATAATGTCTATCTATTAATTTAAAATTTTCTTCTGTTACCACTGATTATTCTATGCAGCCCTATCAATCAATCACTCACGTCCTTCAATTTACTGTGGCTACTATCTGATCCAGCACTATCAATCAATCACTCACGTCCTTCATTTTACTGTGGCTACTGTCTGATCCAGTGCCGTCGCCGCCGTCGCTACAATCAGTTTTTGATCAACATACAGATTAGTTCTTTTTTTCAAAATTTATTTTTTCAAAATTTATTACATTATTCAATTCAATGTTAATTTAATTAAATTAGAATTTAGCATAATATTATTTTAATCTTTTATATCATTAAAATTAATTTAATTAAATTAAAATTATTTAAATTAATTATATAAAATAATTATTTTTATTAATTATATTGATTAGATAAAATTAACTGATTTTAATTTAATTTAAAATAATTAGTATAGATTAAACTACAATTATAATATAAACCTTTTTTTCTAATTAATTTAGGATAATTATACTAATTAAATAAAAATAACTTAATTATTATTAAAAATAAAATTAATTAATTAATTTAATTAAATATGTGATAATAAATATTTAACAAAAAATTATTGTTACTAAAAAATAATTATATTAGTTTAACTAAAAATATGTAATAATTTAATTAATAATAATTAATTTATCTTAAGCTATAATAGTTATATTATTTAATTGGTTTAGGTTAATTATTTATTCTAATTGTGATCATGTGATTATTTTATTGAAATGTTAAATTATGTTATCATTAATGTAAGTATGGAAAGGTTAAATTTATAATATTAATGAAATTATAAATACTTTATTTATTATTAATAAAAATTTATCAATTAAGTAAATTTTTATTTTAGTATGAGTCAACAAATATTATAACCTTAGTTTCCGTCTAGTGGATTTTTCATTAGAATTATAAGAATCTATTAAATTATTCTGTCGAATAGTTTAAAAATTCATTGTCTTGCATTGATAGCATATTAATCATGCATTATTCATACATATTTTAAAATTTTATCTATGCATAACTCATGTGTTTTCTAAGTATATCGTAATTATAATAGTTTGTCATGTATATCATAATATTCATGATAAATGGAGAACTATGGGAAATGCTGTCGAAATTTTAAAAATATGTAAGAATAACACGAATAATATGCATAAGACATAAATTTTTAAATAGGTTAAGTCCTTACCTTAGGTAGGAATTATAAAAAGTATATTATTAATTAATAAATAAATTATATTAATTAACATATTCTTAAATCATATTTTATAACTATGAAGAGGTTTTTTAAACTTATACAAAATAATATTGAATCCAGAGCAAGCTCGTCATCTGAAATAAAAACTGCTGTACAAAAGAAATTTTGAGTTAGTGTTGAGTTTAATCCAAATGATATTATTGCTCATTTAGAGCTTCGAAAGTCAATTGAAAGTATGCTGTGGAAATTGATCAAGTAAGGAGGGAATACTTGTTAAAGGATCCATGTCGACCAATTGATCATAATTTTCCTCAAAAACAACAGAAAAATCAATTTAGGCATTTTAACCAAGTATGGTTTGAGAAGTTTGATTAGTTGGAATACAATTTGGAGAAAGATGCAATATATTGTTTTTATTGTTATCTTTTTAAGCAATCTGCTAATAAATTTGGAAATGATGTGTTCACAACATCAAGGTTTAGTAATTGGAAGAAAGCTATTCAGATTTTTAATGAGCATGTTAGTAGAGTTAATAGTGATCATAATAATGTTATGCGACATTTTGAAGCTTTCAAAAATAAAGATAAAGTGTCTTATATGTTATCTAGCCATAGTAAAGAAATGGAGATTGCATATAGAACTTGTTTGACTGTTATGGTAAAGTTTCTTATATTACAAGGTTATGTTTTTTGTGATCATGATGAATCTTATGACTCCTTAAATAAGAGAAACTTTCTAGAAATGTTGAACTGGTATGAAAATGAGGTTGAAAGTGGTAAATCTGTGCTTCATAAAAATGCTTATGGTAATAATCAAATGACTTCTCCACAAATACAAAAAGATTTGATGAGAGCTTATGCAAAAAAGACAAAACAAGTAATTATTAATGAAATTGGAGACAATAATTTTACTCTACTTCTTGATGAGTTTAGTGATAACTCAATGAAAGAGTAGATGGCTATAATTATAAGATTTATGAACAAAGGAGGAAAGTTTATTAAAAGATTTCTTTGTCTTGAGCATGTTATTGATACTTCAACTTCATTATTAAAGGCGCATTTGGATAGCATGTTTGCTACATATAGTTTATCTATTTCTAAACTTCAAGGTCAAGGATATAATGGAGTATCAAATATGAGAAAATAATTTAATGGGTTAAAGACACTCATTTTGAATGAAAATTGATGTGCTTTTTATGTTCACTATTTTGTTCATCAATTATAATTAGTGGTTATTTTGTTGCAAAGAATATTATGATTGTTAGTAAATTTTTTGGTTATCTCAGCATGATTATGAATATTATAGGTACTTCTTGTAAAAGAAAAGATGCATTATTTTAAAAGTAACATGAGAAAATTATGAAAAAGTTAGAGAAAGGTGAAATAATTTCAAGAAGAGGTAAAAATCAAGAAATTAATCTTGCAAAACCTGGTGACAGTCGATGGGGTTCATATTATATAACTTTGATTTATTTATTTACAACGTGGGAATCAGTGTTAAAGGTATTACAAAATGTGTATGATAATGAAAGTGTTCTAAATCAAAAAGGCATAACATCGAGTTTGTTACAAAGGATGAAGAGCTTTGAATTTATTTTTATCTTGCATTTGATGATGAAAGTATTGGCTTTGACTAACAAGTTATTATTTCCTTTATAACAAAAAGATCAAAACATTATTAATGCAATGAGTTTGATCACAAATGTAAAAGATCTTTTTCAAGAATTGAGAGAAAATGGATGGAATGAATTTATGAAAGATGTGAAGAAATTTTATGATAAAATGTTTATTCTAATGCCAAATATGGAGGATAGCATAATGATTAGAGGTCGTTCAAGATGTGAAGGGCAATCTGTTACTTACTATCATCATTATCATGTTGAGATTTTTATTACTATGATTGATTTGATTATTGGTGAGATGGACAATCAGTTTAATGAAACATCTACAGAGTTATTGCAATGCATTGTTTGTCTTAATCTAAGAAACTTCTTTGCTAAATTTGATCATGACATGCTTCTTCAACTTGTTGAGATTTATTCAGAGGATATTTGTGTATTTGATCATGTAATTTTCAAACAACTTGAAACGTATGTTTATCATATGAGAAATAGAAATGACTTCTCAAGTTATCAAGATATTGAAAGTCTTGTTGTAAAAATGGTTCAAACAGATAAACATTTGATTTTTCTATTAGTTTATTATCTCATCGAGTTAACATTAATTTTATCGATGATAATAACAATAGCTGAAAGAACATTCTCAGTAATGAACATTATTAAAACAGACTTGCAGAATAAGTTAGGTGATGAATAGTTGAATGATCTGATTATGTGTTATATCGAGCGACAGATATTTAAAGGAATTAATGAAGAAAAGATTTTACAATATTTTTAAAACATGCAAAATTGAAGAATTCAACTTTCTCCTCATTCATATTAGTAATAGTATGTTCATTTCTTTAAAAATTATTGTAAATATATTAGTGTTTGAATTATTAATGAAATTTTAGTTTATTTTTATATATATTTACCTAAATTTTTAACCTTTTTATTGAATTCCTCACTCCATCATTGTATATATGTACATATAGGCATACACAATTATGTGTAATTTATATAAACATTTTACATAAAAATTAACATATACATACATTTATATCATAAGAAAAGTCAAAATTTTTTAAAAAATGATACTTATCTATCAAATTTTTTCCTCTCTTGCATGATATAATATATATAAAAATTGATGATTACATGATATAGCATTTTTCTTTTTTTAATATCGTATATAATTCATAATATAACTAACAATTAATTTAATTGTTTTTATATTAAGTTAATTAAGAATCTCAAGAAAAGTACTCATCCCCATTGCTTTGCTAAGAGTTGATGATAAGCAATACATATTAAATATAGAGTAAAGATTCCTTTTCTATGATGAAATCAAAGGAAAGGGTATTTTTGATTCATACTCAAACCACATAAAACTTCCATCCATCCTGATGTTCATTAGATGGCCCTTTAATTTAAGCATAAGTGGAGTCCAAGAAAGTATATTTTTCATCATGAAGTTTTGAGTTATAATTATAGGTATTAAATATAATTATAATTTTTAAAAAGAGGATTCTATTACCATTACTTACATAATCAATATAAATTCAATTTAATTCATAATTAGTCAACTAGTGAATGATCATTAAAAAGGATAACAAAATATTTTAATTTGATTCGAAGATGTAATGATCGATAAAATTTTATAATAAAAGTTAAGTTTTTACTTCAAAATTATGAGGAAATATCAGAATTTGAATTGTAAATTTTTTTATTTAAATGATTAACGATTTGATTTGTATTTTTATATCTAAACTGAGATATAATTATTATAATTCATATTCACTTTAAAATAGCAAAAAACCTTAAATTAATAAATAATATGTAAATATTGTATAAATCAAATAATAATCTTTATCTTTTTCATTTGATTCATATTTTATATACGACTATAATTAACAAACGAAGAGATAAAATAAATTAAAATATTATTAATTAATCATCTTTAACTTAGCGCTATAAATACTACTAAATGATTACCAATTCTAATCATCATCCTAAAAGAAAAGAAAAGGAAAAGAAAAAGATAGAAAGAAAGAAAGAAGTCAACCTGATAATAGAGAAAAGGTCATCTTGGTTTGATCAGAAATGAGGCATGGAAGCAACTCCACTGCATCTGCACCTTCTGTAAATGAAGGATTTGAGCAATGGAAGTCTCCTCTTCCTTACCTCTTTGGTGGGTTAGCTATCATGGTTGGACTCATTGCCGTGGCATTGATGATTCTAGCTTGCTCCTGCAAGAAATCATCATCATCACCATCAGCATCCAGTAATTCATCATCCAGACATCCTGTGGCTCAAGAAAAATCTCAGCATGATCGTAGAGTTGACGACTTGCAGATGGAGATGGAGCCAAAGATTGTTGTCATAATGGCTGGCGATGATAACCCTACTTTCTTTGCCAAGCCTGCAGTTGTTTGATTGATTTTTTTTTTTTTCAAATTTCAGAATGTTTTGTTGGAGTTTGCAGGCATATGTTTACATGGAAGTTGATGAGAGGTTAAAGGAAATCTCTCCATATCTCAGTTTGTAGGTTATTCCATGGTTGATCATGCATGAGTTTGATCAATCAAGAACGACCAAATTAATAGACTAGTCGGTTTTAGTAATTAGAGATTGTTCTTTATAATGATTTCATAACGAAAATCGAATATCAAATGCACATGTAAAAAAATGTATGTATGTATATATATATATATATATATATATATATATATATATATATATATATATATATATATATAT
>CANYBF011826176.1:0-13293 GCA_948192965.1 Dalechampia spathulata | reverse complement strand
GAGGTCGTCAGCAGAGAATCTATTCTCGAAGTGGTACGGGAGCTGTCTGGCAATCTCCATCCCCTTTTTGTATTTGTAGGCTTGTATTAATCATAGTGGCAGTAGTAGATTGTATATTTTGATGGTGGGACGGCTATGTTTATAGCAAGAACCTATGTCTGTTGTGATTTACTAATGAAAGTTTTTATTGTATGAGATTGTGTGAATGAATGAATGTTTATTACCCAGGGAATGTTGAAGGTGTGCTTGTATGAATGCCACGCTACCCTTCTTCTCACCATCAAACACGGGTTAGGGTCCCCATACGACCGTGTAAGTACTGCGCATAGGACGTATCCCTTGTAGGTTACGTGGTGGCTTTCCCTAGGGGCGGTCGTTGCGTATGCTACGGGAGCATGTTCCTCCAGGTATGGGCTGGGGTGTGATAGACTTGATTAATTATATATTTAAGAATCAAATTTTATCTTTATTTACCATCATCTATTTGAATTGTGACATGACAAGAGATATTAGAAATTACAAAGTTTTATAAATGGACATTAAATAACACCAGTGTTCCCTAAGTTCGATACCTTTCTCACTCTATACTAAGTCCATAGAGACTAAGGGATTTAATTCTGTCTGCAATCATATTTTTATTATTAACCCCTAAAATCCTTGCTTCAAAAGATCAAAGATGAAATAGAAAGGTTGCAAAAAGCAAGATTTATTAGGAAGGCCAAGTATGCAGAATGGCTAGCCAATGTAGTTCCTGTTGTAAAAAAGAATGGCAAATTAAGAGTGTGCATGCATTTTCATGATTTAAATGCCGCCACTTTTGAAGACATTTATTTCATGCTAATTAATAACATGTTAATTGATGCCACTGCCAATCATGAAATATTAACTGTTTAGGATTGTTTTACTGGTTATAACCAAGTGTCTTTTGCTGAGTGTGATATTTCAAAGACTACCTTTAGATGTCCAAGGGCAATGGGCACCTATGAGTGCTGGTGTGATACCCTTTAGCCTTAAAAATGCTAGGGCCACATATCAAAGGGTTATGAATTTAATTTTTCATGACTTAATTGGTAAAACAATAGAAGTGTATATTGATGACATAATGGTGAAGTCAAAAATGGAGAAGGAACACAGACCATTTGAGAAATGGATTTGAAAGATTAAGGAAGTACTAGTTGAAGCTAAACCTACTTAAGTATGCTTTTAAGGTAAGAGCTGGGAATTTTTTAGGTTTCCTAGTACATCAAAGGGGAATTGAAATTGATCAGAATAAAGCGAAGGCCATCATGGGGGTAGCTGCCCCAAGCAATAAAAAGGCATTATAGCAGTTCTTGGGGAAAGTTAATTGCCTAAGGAGATTCATTTCAAATTTGGTAGGGAAGGTGAAAGAATTTTTTAACTTGTTAAAATTAAAGAAAGAAGATGAGTTCCTGTGGGAAGAACGCCATCAAGCTGGATTCGAAAAGATCAAGGAGTATTTGAGTAAGCCTCCTATCTTAGTGCCTCCTAAGGATCACTATCCTTTAAAGCTTTATATTTATGCTACTTATAACTCTATAGGATAATTGCTAGCATAAATAAACTTTGTAGGGCATGAGCAGCCAGTCTATTATTTGAGTAGAGTGATGAACGATACAAAGACTAGGTATACACCTATAGAGAAGTTATGTTTGACTCTTTATTTTACTTGCATAAAGTTAAGACACTATATGATCAGAGCTAGGGTGTATGTAGTGTCACAAATAGATTTGATCAAGTACATATTATCAAGACCACTGATTACAGAAAGAATTGGGAAAGGGGCATTGGTATTAGCTAAGTTTGCATTAGCTTACCTTCCCCAAAAGGCAGTAAAAGGTCAGGCCTTAGCAAAATTTTTGGCTGACCATCCATGTGTGGAGGTTGAAAGGGAGAAATAACCTTATTTAGGTATTTTTCACTTGGAAAAAGTTCCTTAGACCTTAAAGTTTGATGGCTTGTGTACTGAGAGAGCACCTAGGGCAGGAATGGTCATCATTTCCCCAAGTGGAATCAAGACCATGATGTCTTTTAATCTAAACTTCAACTACACCAATAATTAAGCAGAATATGAGGCACTTGTTATAGGCCTAGAGATATTAAAAGAATTAAGAGCAGAGGAAGTGAATATCATAGGAGACTCACAGTTAGTGTTGAGACGGCTTGCTAGCGAGTACAAGTGCAATAGTATATTATTGACTCCTTATTCTACAACTGTAATATGATTACTAGAGGAGTTTAAGAAAGTCTCTTTTAACCATGTGGCATAGGTGGTAACTGGGTTAGACATGTCTGAGGAGTTAGTGCAGCGCATGGTTCTAATAATTAAGAGAAATCATCTTTCGATTCAAGAGAGGGGTATTATATTGGAAAGCTTTAACATAGACACAGGAAATGCAAAAGACTAGAGATATATTGAAGAGTTACTTATGTTGCCCCAATATGAAAGTTTCTTAAATTATGAGGGTTTAAACTTTGCAGTATGTGCTAATTGAAGAGGATCTCTTTAGGAAGGGTTTTGATGGATTTCTCCTAAGGTGCTTAAGCTTCCGTGATGCGTTAGAAGTGATGAAGCAAGTTCATAAAAGATTTTATGGAGCACACCAATCTGGCATTAAAATAAGATGGTTAATACAGAGATATGGCTACTATTGGCCATCCATACTAAAAGACTGTATTAATTATGCTAAAAGATGTCAATAGTGCTAAAGGTATGGTAGTCTACAGAGGGTTCCTGCTATAGATCTGCATCCAATTATTAAGTCATGGCCTTTTAAAGGTTGAGTAATTGACCTTATTAGGAAAATCTATCTAGCTTCCTCTAAAGGTTATAGCTTTATAATTATGGCTACAGACTACTTCACTAGGTGGGTAGATGTTCTACCTATGAGAAAGGTCAAGCAGGAGCATGCCATCAAATTCATTAAGGAGCATTTGATGTATGCCAGAGTCTATCACCACAGATTAGGGGATCATGTTCATTGGTGAAGAGGTAAAGGCATTTACAACAGATTATAACATCAAGTTAATCAATTCAACCCCATATTACCCTCAAGAAATAAGCAAGCATAAGCATCAAATGAGGTTTTGATTAATATTTTAGAGAAGATGTTAGGAGATAACCCCAGAGATTGACATAAAATTCTATCAGAGACTGTATGTGCCTATAAAACGTCAAACAAAGAAGTTATAAGTATCCGTCCATTTGTACTTACTTATGGGCATGATGTTATTCTTCTAATAGAGGTTGTTGTGTCATCTTTGAGAGTTGCAAGACATCATGAGTTATCATCAGATTTATATACAGAGGCAATATCAATGGAGTTAAAAGATTTGAATGAGATGTACATGGGAGCTTTGAATCAAATGATCATTCAAAGGCAAAAGGTTTTAAGGGCATGTAATAAGAAAATGAAGAAGAAAACCTTTGATGAAGGGGAGTTAGTGTGGAAGATAATCTTACCTGTAGGAAGCAAGGACCATAAATTAGGGAAATGGTCTGCTAATTGGGAGGGTCCTTTTAGAATCTATTAGATACTAAGGGGAAATGCCTAGTGGTTGGCTAGCTTGCAAGGAGAAATGCACAAACGCAATATCAATGGTAAGTACCTGAAAAAATACTTTCCCTCTATTTGGGAAAGTGTTGAAAGGGAATAGTCCTAGATTATGTAAAGGTCGACTGACGACCTAAGGTCAGCTAGAATAATAGACAAAACCTATACACCAGATAAATGTAGGCCATTTGCCCTAAAGATATTAAAATCAACTGATTTCCTTAATTTCCCAAGTATAATAGCATAGTTAAATAACTGACTATTCAAATGCCTAAAGGACAGTAAATATATCTATACCATTAAACCAAACAAAATTCCTAAATAAACCAAAGTTGGCAAATATAAATTCTACTATAGTTTATTACATCAGATGGTGAAAAAGTCAAAGCTCTGTAGGGATCTCCATTAGATACATGAAGCAACCTTATCTTCCTTTAATTTCGTCACCTGAACCACTTGTTATCAAACTTTTGGTAAGAAGGCAATAAGGCTTTGTTCATCAATGTTTACCTTTTGCTTGAGCTGCTCATATTGCTATTGAGTGCTTTCCCCTTTTACTAAGTTAGCTATTGACTCTTCCTCTAAGCGAGCAATCTCCTCCTTCAAAGTCTAGATTTGAGTCTACTTGCTATCATAATTCTATATGGTAATTTGTAAGGCATTAGCAATGACATTCAATTATGTCATGTCCTTCTCTAATGCTTTCTTTGCAACATTAAATGAAGTAATTCTTTTAGATAGGTGCACCAATGTCATGTCATGGTCAGAATAAGAGGAGAAAAGGTTGTTGATATGTTCTTTAAGGTCAATAAGCTGTTGAGTTTACTCAAAGGTGGTGATAGCTCCAAGCTAAGAAACTGCTGCAGAATCTATTTTGATGCCTCCAATGTCTCTCGGGATGGTTGGCTATATGAAGAGTTGGTAAATGGAGGAGAAGTTGAAATAAAGGAGTAGTCCAAGCCTTAGAGAGGAATCCTATACTATGGAGGAGATCGCAAGCGAGTGTGTTTGACAGTAGGATTCTAAAAGAGGAAAGAGTATAGGTGTCTAAGTACCAATAAATGAAGAAACATTGGGGAAGTAAATGGTGAAGAGTAAGCATACCATGAAAGGTGCAGAAGAAGGGTGCTGGTTGCTCTAGAAGCTAGTAGAGGGATTGGAGATAGCTAAAGGAATGGGTGTCTCATCATATGAGTCATCCTCTTGAGTAAACTCTTTATTAGTAGAAGAATCTATCTCAATGGATGATTTGGAGCCATTATTTTCTGAAGATAAGGATGTCAACTTGACTTGAATCTTCTTTTAGCTGGGGTGATAATGCATTACCGAGATGATTTTTTGGTAGGCTATGGGATCACCTTAGAAGCCTTTTAAGACTTTCTGGTTTTTGGTATTTGAGATGAAGAAGGTTGCCTCTTAGGAAGTGAGCTACTATTAAAGGTGATGGCTGGTGTAGTTGAGGAAAATAAAATGGCAAGTTAGAAAGATAAATACATTAACAAAGGAGAAGTAAAAAGGAAAGTAATAATAATACCTGATACAATAAGATTCTCAAAGATAGATGTCCAACAAGTCTGAAATGAAGTATGAAGATCATCGGGGGAACGATCCAACTCATGAATGAAAGGTTGTAGAAGGCTCTTCTCATAGCTGCCCCAAATTTCTTCAACAGCAGACCTATCATAAGTAGCTCTATTAGTGGAAGCTGAACATAAGGGGTGTTGGTTAGGGATACCCTGCTGAAAGCTAAATTGTCTGCACTAAAGGAAAGGAAGGTAAGGCTCTCCAATAACCATGCCTAATGTAGGAAAGTTGGGGGAAACCCCACCTTTAAAGAGTAGGCAGGGCTAGGTGAAGGCTGCCTAGGTCAATATAGCATGAGGAACTCCGCTAAAGAAGTAGTGTCTAGCTCAAATTGGTAGGATGCAATCCTCGTCAGTATCCTCAAAAAATATGAAAGGTAAAGGAAATGTATCAAAAGTCACCTTTCAAAAGTAGTTTATGATGGAAGCCTCAATCATAAAACATATACAGTTAGTAACTCGTAGACCATAGAAAGCCTCCTGAAGGATGGGATCTGCTATAAATGCTGGAAAATAGGTGAGCAACCATAGATGTACTAACCAAGCACTTCTGCCTATCTTATGAATCGACTTATCTAAAATGATCTTAGCAAGATTCTTGTAGATTACAGCCAGAAGCATAATGCCAAGTGCACATGTCCCTCTGTGTGCAATATAATAAGCTATTGAAAGGTACTCACTACGCTGGGCTGATGAAGGGCAAAAGATGAGTCAGTATAATAGACACCATATGAAGTATGTGTGCTCTGCCTCAAGATCTTGTAATTGACATGCCACACCTTTAATCAAAGCCACATAAGTGGAATACTTCATGTCAAAGCTAGTAAGGGATTATGTGCTCTTGATGAGAATTGGTGTCTCAACGCCTGCCACAGATAATCCTCTAATAGTGAGTACATCTCTAAGGATAATGGACATGGGCATGATTTAGAATATGAAGGAGTTACAGTCTTTTGACCAAAAGTGGCTGGCTGCTGAAAGTAAATTAGCTAAAAAAGGAATTTGTGTAGTGGATAGCTGGATGAGAGGCTAGATTTTAGTTTTCTCCCATTGGTCAGAGAAGTGTAGGGTTAAGTTTTTCACCCACTTAGCCCAACCATTTGGAATTTGAAGCCATGCTTTGACGAAAGTAGCTGGAGAGATCATTTTGCTATAGAGAAGCTCCTTATCGTATTTTACGGGATAAGAGATTGCTAGTTCACTAGCTTTATGATAAGGAGGTATCACCCAAAATATAGAGTGAGAATCAACCTGCAAAAGGGGAATAAGTTAATGAGTGGAATATGAGGAAGTATGATAAAGAGACATTGAAATGAAGTTATGTTACCTACTAAGTATTGGTAGGGACAGGTGCAGGTGTAAGAGTATGCTCAGAGATGGGGAAAGAAGACATACCTACAATAACAATACATTTACAAGTAAGTGTTAAAACTTTTTTGCTCTATCTCTTAATATCTATGAGACAAATGCAGTTGAAACCTATGTTTCAAGCTCATTAGGTTTAAAGCCTTTCTAAGTTGTTGTCATAGTTCTAGAGACTGATTGGTGGTTTAACATGCCTTATCATAATATCATATGCCTAAAAAGTAAGAATCAATTAATTTCCCCTAGTAAAGTGGTCATTTTTGGTAATTTCCCTAAGTGTTTGTGTTAACAAGTTCCGGTAGTAACATAACAGTTCCAAAATTTTACACAAGCACAAGTACCACAACAATTCTATTGCCAATAGCATCATCACTGAGTCAGGCTTATAGGTTTGGAGATTAGCTAACCTTTTGTTGTTCTATGGGATTTACTTTGTTGGTGTTTGAGTTTTAGAAGAACAGAGTTGGAAGGACGATATTGCTTAGGAGTATTACAATGTGTATTCCAATAGGCGATATGGAAGTCAAAATACTTTACTTTTGACTTCATCAAAGCATTATTCTCCTACAAAGAGAAGAGAAGAGAGTTAAGTTTAAATTGGAATTTTGTATGTCATTTAAACTTAATTGGTTAAATCATTAAGTAGTAAGCATTAAATGATTATGTTTGCATTATGCATAATGATATAGAGGAAATAATATTTGAATAGATTTATGCTACGCAACATGTATAAATTATATGTATATATAATATAATATAATATAATATAATATTTTGTATTATATAATATAATATTATATTATATATATATACATACACAAAAGGGGCAAGTGCGTGTAGTGTATATATATATATAAAGTTATGGTGCTGTTTATGCGTATGTTAATGGACAATGTCCATTATTCATGTGGTGCTTGTATGGGTTTGTTATATATATATTAAAAAAAAAAAGGAAAGGAAAGATTACAAGAGAGACGGTCATTTACTTAGGATTTTGGATGGTAATATTGGTTTATATATCAATAAACCATTTTACAGGGTATTGTTTCTATCATAATTAAATTAATTAAATAAATTAATTGTATATTAATTTATTAATATTTTTATTAATTAAAAGATATTTAATATTTATCATTAATTAATTTAATAGGCTTAAATTATAAATTTAGACCATTAATTAATTTAATAGGCCTAGTTTAAATTTAGTCTTAATTAATTTAAAAATAAATGAATTAATTTTATATTAATTTATTTAATATTTTTATTAATTAATTTAATAGACCGAGTTTTCTAAAGAAACGTGATAAAGGCAGTTATCATGTTTATTGTGGAGGAAGTGCAGGAAATGAGTACGTGACAGTTATCAATATTTGGAATGACGATTTTATGAGAGGATAAATAGCTCTCGAGCCTGTCTCTTTCCATCGGATAAGACTCCGAGCTAGTATTAGCGTTGGGAATTCCTATCGGTTCCCTAAAAGCCTGAGAACTCCATAGCGTTAGCTATAGGCTTTGATGCGTTAGCGCCCCCCTATAAAGCTTACTCGTCTAAGGGCCTTGCTTGTTCGGTCGAGACGGATTACATCTTTTACAGAAAAAAGAACTAGTCCGTCCCTAAAGTGAGAAATCATCAAGAATGAACAATCAACCATCAAAAATCACTCAGAAGCAATTTTCTTTCTAGTTTTATTTCATTTAGTCTTTGTTTATTTCTCTTTATTTTTAAATAGCATTCCTTTTAATTTAATAACCCGTTATTTTCATAATATATTTTTGTTTAGCATTATTTTCCTTAGCTTAATTCTCAATTACAAGCAAATTGGAGATCCACAATTTTTTTTCAAATCTCTGCAGAAATGGAAATACGTGGGATGGTTTATAGTGGTTCGGCACTAACTCTTGCCTACGTCCACATCTCCTAAGTCTCAACTTAGGGTTTCACTAAAATCAATCAATTACAATCAACACGGATTCCTTAATTAAATCCTAACCCTAGTGTTTTTAGGCTCACACTCAAACCTTTACAATGATATCAATCTCATAAACTCTCAATTACAATTTAATTCTTAAGCATTAATCACACACTAAGCCACAATAGCAAAACCTAGAGGTACAGACTGAATAAAGTGGTTAGGTAAGAATGCAAAATTTAACCAACCTACATTGGTCAAATATCGTAGAATGTCATCCTCCAATCTAGTCTGTTGGAGAGTAGAACAACATGCAAATAGAGAGTGAGATAATACTTTTTCACTCAAAATGGAGGTCCTAACTACAGAAGCAAGAGTAGTGCCACCTCAAGGGCCAGAGCCTATAGGGACTGTGCGTTTGACTCTCTGTAAGGAAGAGTCACCGTGATCATAAAGAGTAGACATGATAAATAAGATAAGTAAAAAATAGATAAGTTGACAAAAATCAGAAATTTTCAAAATTTTGGTAGAATTTCGACGAGTTTTGAAAAAAACTCAGAAATGGTACCTGCACAGAAATCTATGAAATTTGACACACAATACCTAAACACAATCCTAAGCAATAAACTCTAAAGAACCTAAAGCTAAAACAACCTAGAATGATCAAAAAATCAAAATTTAAAATAGTATTAAAAGGCAATGAAATAGTTAAAATTGAAATTTAAAAATGAAAGAACAGAAGAGAATCAAACCAAGAATGATAAGTAAGATTGCAGGCAACAAAGTTTGGAGTGTTTAGAGACTAGTTTGAGAGGATTTGGTTAGGATTTGAGAGAGAATTTAAGAGAAAAATGAAGTTAGAATGTGAAAAATCAGTTTAAAAACAGATTTTCAAGTCGCGTATGGCCAAGGCGTACGGCCGTATGAGCCAAAAATGTCTTGAAATTTTATATCGCATACAAGTGATGCATATGGCTATACCAACTGATAATGTTTGGAATTCATCATCACGTACGGGCGTACGAGTGTGGTGTACGAGAACTCTCAGTCAAAAATTTTAATTTTTGAAACAAGAAGCTTACAGGCGTACAGAAAAGGGTACGACCGTACCAAATTTTATTGAAAAATGTCTTTGAAACGTGTATAGGCATACTAATATTGGTATGACCATATGAGAACTTGAATGAAAATCAGAATTTGAGGCATAAGGATCCATACGGGGGTACAACAATAGGTATAGCCGTATGGGAACCAAAAAATAGAAAATTTTGAAGAATTCTGAGAATTTTCTTGAAAATTTTTAAGTCCACCAAGTACATCTACTTCAAAAATGAACCATCTATCATTCCTAGCTCATGTTTAATGAAGTTTAAACATTCTTCACTAAGTGGTTTTTTAAAAATATCTGCTAATTGGTGAGTTGTATCAACAAATTCTAATACAACCTTCCCTTTTTGCATATTATCACTTAGAAAATGATGCCTAATATCTATGTGCTTAGTCCTAGAATATTGAATTAGATTCCTAGATAAATTTATAGCACTAGTATTATCACATTTAATGGAGGTGCAAGAAACACACATTATAATCCCTTAATTGTTGTTGAATCCAAAGTACTTGAGTACAACAACAACCTACGGATATGTATTCAGATTTAGCAGTAGATAATGATACACAATTTTGCTTCTTGCTAAACTAAGAAACCAAACAATTACCTAAAAAATGATAAGTACTAAAAGTACTCTTCCTATGTAACACATTTCCAGCAAAATCAACATCAGAATAGGCAGTCAAGTCAAATGAATCATTCTTTGAATACCACAAGCCATAATGTATAGTTCCAATCAAGTATTTGAAAATACATTTCACAGTACACAAATGTGGTTCCCTAGGAGATGATTGAAATCTAGCACACATACACACACCAAACATAATATCAGGCTTAGAAGCAGTTGGGTAAAGCAAACTACCTATCATACCTCTATACTTCTTTTGATCCACATGTTTGCCACTTTCATCCAAGGAAAGCTTTGTAGTTATGCTCATTGGAGTTTGCTTGGTTTTGCATCTACTAGTCCAAACTTCTTTAGCATTTCTTGTATGTACTTGACTTGATTGATGAAGATTCCATCTTCACATTGCTTGACTTGAAGTCCCAAGAAATACTTCAATTCTCTCATCATGCTCATTTCAAATTCTCCTTGTATACACTTTGTCATACCCGCATTAGAGACCCTGGTACTTCAAACTACCTATCATACCTCTATACTTCTTTTGATCCACATGTTTGCCACTTTAATCCAAGGAAAGCTTTGTAGTTATGCTCATTGGAGTTTTCTTGGTTTTGTATCTACTAGTCCAAACTTCTTTAGCATTTCTTGTGTGTACTTGACTTGATTGATGAAGATTCCATCTTCACATTGCTTGACTTGAAGTCCCAAGAAATACTTCAATTCTCTCATCATGCTCATTTCAAATTCTCCTTGTATACACTTTATCATACCCGCATTAGAGACCCTGGTAGTTTGGTCCTTATGTATACTAATGTGCATGTATGCGTATGTGTATTTATGTGCCTATATGCTTGATGAATGAAATGTGATCTTGCTTCCTTGATTTGTGAATGTTGGTGCATGAATATGATGGTGGTGAGTGTATTGATTGAGTGACGTAATCTTGTATCTATAGATGCGTATTCTTATGTTATGAGGACGGGATGTGAGGGTGTTGTCGCCTTATTGAGGTATCTCTGTAGTATAAGGGGCGAACATCGGGTTTAGCATGTTATAAGTGAGGTTTTAGAAGTGTTTATACTTGATTGTGGATTAGGTAATTCGGGAATGAGTGTAGGAAGAGTGGAAGAAGGAGGTTTGAGAGTGGTACGGGCATACGGATCACCGTACGGGCATACCAAAATAGGGGAGTTGAGGGAGTTAGGCTCCTGGAGTCCGTACGGGCGTACCAAAGGGTGGTCCGGTCATACGTGAACTCGTAGGAAATTGGGTTTATCAAGTGGATTGTAGACGTACGGGCGTACCAAATGTGGTATAGGTGTACCGTCCTTTGCAAGAAATTATATGCATCAGAAGTTCCAGTTCGGTACGGGCGTACCAGGATCCATACGGCCGTACGTGACTTAAGTTGACAAGTCAAAGGATAAGTATTAAGGTTTTTCACTTGCTTTCTCTTAGTTAACTTCCTTAAAACTTCCTTACACCCTTTTAGCTAGCTGAGAAAGAGTCCTTAGTGCCTTTGAAGTGTGAGAACTAAGAGTTTGATGTGGAAATTGCTAGAGATGGGATTACCAGCCTACGCTTAAAGTAGTTGGCGTTCAGGTTAGTGCTATGGTTGTATTGGTTTTATGCTTGTTATCATGCTTGGCTTATTCATATGCCTTGAGACTGAAGTAAAGTCTAAGCATAAGGTTTCATATTGGTATGTTATTGTTTTGATGAGTATGTGGATGCTTGTGCTTGCGATGCTATGACTTAAGGTTTTCATTGTTTCATGGTATTGTGGCTCATATATTCATAGCATGCATAGGGATGAAAGATGGAAAGGAAAGAGAGAAAAGAAAGAGAGTAAGGAGTGTAGAGCTAAGCTCTGGGCATACTGGGTCAAATATGATGATGGGATTCCTTTAAGGAATCAATTAGATTATTGCCCTCCCTTTTGGGAGATGAGTCTCGAGACCTACAGTAGAAAAAGGGTGCAAAGCACCACATGTTTATATGCCCTCCTTCGGGAGATGAGTACTGGTACCTATAGGGACCAGTATGTGCGAAAGGAATGTGCATAGTTACAGGAAAACAAGAGTGGATGTAGGGAAATGAGGAAGAGGAAGATAGTATGGCATACCTGCATCTACATTTCACATTTGGGAGTTTCATTCTGTTATGTCCTTATGATAATGCTAGTGAGTGTAATGCGGGATATTTATGATGAATGCCTGTGTTTATTATGGTTGCTATGTGATCTTATTGGCATGCTTATTTATGTTTACCTAGCACCACTGAGTTTTATACTCAGTGTTTATCATTTGATGAACATAGGTTCAGAGCCTGCTAGGGAGTGCTCCGAGAAGCGTTAGCGGTCATCAGCAGAGAATACATCTTCTCGAAGTGGTATGGGACTGTAGGGGCATATTCCGTTCTATTTTGGTAGTGTAGCTTTTGTTAATCATGGTGGCAGTAGTCAGAATTGTATGTAGTGGTGAACCTGTTATGTAATTATTGAACCATGATGTATGAATTGAATAGTATAAGTATATAAAGTGCTTACCTGGGCGTGATAAGTTTAATGAATGTATGCCATGTCTTACATTGTTTTACCACTGAATACAGGTTTGTGTACCCATACGACTGACATAGGTATACAAAGGATAGATCCCTTGTAGAATGAGTACCGGTTTTATTGCGAGGAGATCAATTCTCAAACTACGGAAGCATGTTGCTCCAGGTATGGGCTGGATGTGACACACTTAGAGAATTCCTTGCATAATTTTTCATTAGTAGCACCAAATATGATATTATCTACATATATTTGAACAAGTAAGATATCATGTTTATAATGCTTAATGAAAAGTGTTGTGTCTGCCTTGCCTTTTTCAAAACCATGATTAATAAGAAAACTACTCAACCTATCATACCAAGCTCTAGGGGCTTGTTTAAGGTCGTATAAAGATTTAGTAAGTTTAAAAACATGATTTAGAAATTCAAAATCTTCAAAATCGGGGGGTTGTGGAACATAAACTTGTCACATCCTGAATTTCATAGCCTTACGATATGCATTTATTTTATAAATAAGTGACAATGAATGATTGATGAATGCATGAAATGCATGAATCGAATATGATGCACAAAT
>CANYBF011826110.1:0-11500 GCA_948192965.1 Dalechampia spathulata | reverse complement strand
ATTGAAGCAAACAGTTAAGAAATCACATGCACGAGCTTAAAATATAACATAGAGCATTCGACAATCAAAATAAATTAAAATAACATTTTTAGAAACATACGCGATTGGGAAGATCATGCGCGATCGCATATGATATGAGATGATCATACGCGATCGCACATGTTCACGGAAAACAAGGCATAAAATATCAAGATACGAGATAATCATATGCAAAACAATAAGCAAGGTTAATTTTCATATGGATTTAGCATGAATATCACGAAAAATACATAATAGGGAAAAGAAAACAGTCCAAAATCCAAGTTTAGGGATTGAAATCACCTAATCTAAGTGATTTGTTGTGAGTTTGTTTTAACCCTAATTACTTAGATTAATCAAAATTAGGTTAAGAAGCTATTAATCTCATTTTGTGGTTGCCAAAACCCTAATCCCGTAGGTCTAAATTGCTAAAAGTTGCCAACCTCCTCCAAAATGGAGTTCCAAAGCTTTTAAAATTGCTGCCCCGGAGACATACGCGATCGTATATGTCAACATATGCTAAACCCTAAAACATACGCGATCGCGTATCCCAACATATGCGGCGTGTGACGTCCCAAAATGGGCCAGAATTGGCCCAAAATGGCCCAAAATGGTCCAAAACAACCCGGAGTGGCCCAAGACCAACCCGAAATGGTCCAGAATCATCCCGGGCTTGATCTGAGTAGAGCCGGTCCAAAATTAGGGTGCGACACATATCATAGCTGGTGGGGCCCACCACAGCATCTGGCGGGGCCTACCACCTTTAATAGCTTATTCTGAGTGTTCTGTGCATACATAACACACTTTATTCTTGCATACGCAAGGCAGAGCTTACAGAATGTAAAATATTGCATTTTGGGTATTTGGCACTATTCACCGAAAATAGTGCACAGGTGGGGCCCACCACCTCTACCAACCTATTCTATGTGTTCTATACACATAGAATACATTATACTCATGACGGAACGCTTGGCATGCTACATGCCGCATTTCGGACCCATTGTGTTGTGGAGCCCACCGAGGCACAGGTGAGGCCCACTACCCACTGTAGCCCATTCTATGTGTTCTGTGCACACAGAACACATTTCATAGCTGTTGGCATCTCGAATGTCACTTTTCGGGCCCGCTATGTTACGGGGCCCATCGAAGGCACTAGTGGGGCCCACCACCTCTGTCAATGCATTCTAAGTATTTTGTACGTACAGAACACATCCTACATGTTGCCTACGTAAAGTAGAGCATTTGGCATGCTGAATGCCACTTTTTGTGCCATAATAGCATTGTGGGCCCTAAAACGAGCCTGTTAGTGGAACTCGTCATTTGAAGCCGAATTTGGCAAAACTCAAAACTGTAAAGTGACTCAGAATGTCGTTTGCATCTTTGTGGACATATGGCGTTCATCCTATTTCACTTGTACAGGATGACGTGCATAGGGTCAAAACACTATATGTACCATGCATAGCACTATACGCACCATATATAGCCTAAAAAGACATTTGGTCGGGAGCCTTCTCGGGACCAAACGGGATGTGAGCCACATTGCCCCATGCCTTAGAATGTCAAATGATGCATATTTGACATGTCATACATGTTACATTTTGCCCATACGAGGCAAAATATGCATAGGGTGAATAGTGCATATGCGCACTATTCAAAAGGAAAAGATGTTTGGTTAGGAGCCTTTTCGGGACCAAATCTAGAAAAATTTTCTTCACAAGAATGTCAAATGATGCTTTGTTGACATATGGCTCACATCCCGTTTTTCCCGGACGAGGCAAAATGGAGAGGGGCAAAATGCTATATGCACTACGCATAGCTCTATGCACACCACATATAGTTTAAAAAGATGTTTGGTCGGGAGCCTTCTCGAGACCAAACGGAATGTAGGCCGCATTGCACAATGCCTTGGCACGTAAAATGACGCTTATAAGGCATAGGGCACATGTCCCGATGCAACCCCAGTGGGCCCCACACGATGGGTTAAAAACTATGTGCATCGCACCTACATGTAGCCCGGGTTAAAAACCCGGGCTAAAAATTACAAAATTGCCATGCCCAAAATTGGCTCTATAAATATAGAGTTTGGGGCAACGTATTAGGGGTCCAAAATTTGCTTTCTAGAGTAACCAAAATTCCTACACAATTAATTAAACACTTAATTAATTAAATTGCTTAGGTTTAGAGACTAATAGGCTCTAGTTAGGCTCCCTAAGCACGTTTCGAGTGAAGATCAAGAAGAAAACTCTACTGGAATAAGGTAATTTCTTCAATTTTCTTCATTTTTTTCCATTTTGCCACTATTTTGTGGGGTATATACTGCACATATACACCTATGTATGCCACATGTAGCTCATGTGTGGCACACATAGGTCTATATGCTGCGTATATAGCCTCCAAATTTCAAAGAAAACATCATTTTACTCCCGTTTTTCATCAAATTTTTGCCCGATATGGTCTGTCCAGCAACATTTAAGGCTTTTCTATGCCTCTTGTGTTCTAGATCTACCTTATATTTGCTAGATACAAATCCACAAAGCAAAAACACATTTTCAAGTCCGATCTGCCTAGATCAGAGTTAGATCTAGGGTTTTTGCTTAAAAATCCTTGATTTTCCTTCTATTTTTCAAACTATATGCACCACACATACATGTATGTGCACCACACATAGCCTATATGTGGCACACATAGATCTATGTGCTGCACACATAGATCCCAGATTTCACAGAAAACACCATTTTTCGCCCGATCCGCTTCGGATCTGAATTTTCCAATAACTCCAGTAGCTTCTCCATGCACTTGGGGTTCTGGATCTGTCAAATATTGCTTAGATCTAATTTATTTTAACCTTAAAATTAATTATTTCATTTAATTGCCAAATTAAATATTTGGGTTGCAAATCGGAGGTCGATCCGACCTTAAAATGAGGTACTGTCTTCATTAAAGTTGCTTATTTTTATCTGTAGATTGTTTCTGTACTGATAGATTTCATTTTCTTGTAGATTTACAAGCTATGTTCACAACATATCATGCTATGTGCACCACACACAGTTTATGTGTGGCGTACATAGCCTGGTGCGCGACGCACATACCTCACGTTTTTCCAGAAAAATCATATTTCAAACCATATTTTTGACGTATTTTGATTTTTCCGATGGTATTTGATGCTTTACAGTGGCTCAAGTATTCTATATCTATCATAAAATAACTACATATAATTAATTTTGGCCTCAAAATTAATTTTTACGATAAAAAGTCATTTTTACTCCTATAAATACGGTTTTTGAAAGGATTGGATTTTAAATTGGTCGAGTGGCTATCTCCAATAATTTTGATGTGATGTTAGCCCTCCCATTTAATTTTCCATGATCAAATAAAAATAATTTTGCCTAAAATTATTTTTTTTATAAAAATTAATTTTCACGATCCGGTTTGTATAAATTCATGTAATTATTGCTAAATAATTATTGGATTTTGACTCTTGGTTCATGCTTTTCATATAGCATTGGACTAGTCAAATAAATCATAAATTCATTTGCTACTGATGAATTTATTTTTTTATTTTGCATAATAAACATCGTGCATTTTCAGCTCATGCAACCCGAGGGGTGAATAGTACTAAAATATGTATGCGAGGACATTTTTTTAATAGGATAGAATTTATTATAGCTTTGTAATAATTTCCCTTATTATCTCGTGTGTACCCCTAATTCCTCGATCCCTTTCACCGGCCATTATTATTTTTGCTTGTGGATGGATTTATATTTGCCTAAATATATATGTCACCATGTCACATGACATGTCACATGACACATCATACACTACTATGCCATGCCATAATACACTGTATTTTGTATGCATATATGTATAAATATGCCAGTAGCCAAATACACTAATACGCAACACAAAAATATGCGTAACTTGCCATGCATATATTTGCCATTTCACATGTCATATACCATGACACTTCATATGCCATACCATATGTCATACCGTATGCCATGACATACACTATGTTGAATACACATTCACATATGCACCACTATACCATGTCATGCATATGCCATGCCATTCATCACTTTACATATCATGCATATGGTATGTCATTCACTATGCCATGTCATACATATGCCATGCCATACATCATTCCACATATCATGCATATGATATGCTATTCATTACACATGTCATGCACATGATATGTCACAAACCACCTCACATGCCATGCATGTGGTATGTCATCCATTAAACCATGTCATGCATATGCCATGCCATACATCATTTCATGTGCCACGCATACGGTATGTCATCCACTATGCCATGTCATGCATATGCCATGCCATATATCATCCTCATATATCACATATATGATATACCATTCATCTCACATGCCATGCATATACCATGTCATTTATATCACATATCATACATATGCCATGCCACTCACTTCATACACCATGCATACGCCATGCATACATCAAATGCCAACACAATCTGAAAATGTTAACGTGTAACGCAATACGCTATTTACCATAATATATGCATCTATGTCATGCTAAATTGCCATATCATGCATATGATATATCATTCACTTTCACATATCATGCATATGCCATGTTACTTTATCACAATTTTGCATGACATGCATATGCCATGCCATCCAAATGTCATATAGCTTTATATGTCATTTTATGTGCAACCTTGCAATGCCAAATGACATGTCGCGTTGTGTGCTTACTTTTACGCTCGTATACTTGCCTACTTAGGATAATTAATCCTAACTATAATGGTAAAATTGATTTTGGAAACTCATAAAAATAGATCTCTACCACCCGAACCCAATCTCTGAAGGGTTTAACTAGCACTCATGCTATGGGTCAGTTGGACCAATCTGAAACCATCCGGTGGTGACTCCCTTGAGACTCTTTTGACTCCGTATCATTCCCTAAGGGAACCCCTTAGGAAGACTGTGCTTTTTCTCCAAGTGCGGTCCTTGGTCCGTGAGCATTGTAAGCTTCGCTCTGGGCTCCGGTAAAAACTGGGCGCTCATAGTGGCGGCTCCATTGGGGACATCACGGTAAAAGAGTGGTGGCATCTAAGAGTTTCCATATCAATTTTCCCATCATAGTTGGATTAATTGTATGCATCACAACACCAGTCCATGTCTACACACACCACATAACCTCTAATGTCAAGCCGGTGATTGTGGGTGAGTGAGTACCTTGGACTCCATTCGACTCCTTGGAAAAGTGAATCTGCCTTCACCACTTGCTACACTATACTGATAACTGTCGATGATTCCTGACAAATAGACGTAAGGCATAGTTCTAGTTCTATATCAATGATTCCATTCGGTTGGATAGGTTGTGGACAATGTGGTGGGGGACCTTAACCTGTTCCCAAAACCGAACTAAAGCCCATGTAGTAAGCCTAGCAACATTCCAAACTAGGACCCTTATTGCATACTATATGGATCTTTGCCTTATCATGTCAGTGGATTTGCATAGACCCGGCCTATTTTCCTCCCATATATTGCTCTGCTAAGAGTCGGAATCCTTTCACGATTTCGTATGGTTGCACAACCTCACGATTATTCCATAGGCGTACTCTTATCATAACAATATGATCATGCCTGTATTGCTCTGCTAAGAGTCAAAATCCTTTCACGATTCTGTATGGTTGCACAACCTCATGCTTATTCCATGGGTGTACTCTTATTATAACAATATGATCATGCCCGTATTACTCTGCTAAGAGTTGGAATCCTTTCATGATTCTGTATGGTTGCACAACCTCATGCCAATTCCATCAGTATTCACTTATCATAGCAATATGGCTAGGTTGGAATGTTGTTTAGTTTTCACCATAATCCCTTATATGATTGGGCAACGATTAAACCATTTGCTTGCCTATTTGAGAGAATCACACCTCGAGTTCCCAGTATAACTCCGGGTTAGTATCCCACCTAGGGCAGGAGAACTTGAATTGACCAATTCTCATGGAGGTATAAGGTTGGAAGGGAGTGCTATGTGCTTACTTTTACGCTCATATGCTTGCCTACTTAGGATAATTAATCCCAACTATAATGGTAAAATCGATTTTGGAAACTCATAGAAATATATCTCCACCACCTGAACCCAATCTCTGAAGGGTTTAATTAGCACTCATACTATGGGTCAGTTAGACCAATCTGGAACCATCTAATGGCAACTCCCTTGTGACTCTTTCGAGTCCGTATCATTCCCTAAGGGAACCCCTTAGGAAGACTACACTTTCACTCCAAGTGCAGTCCTCAGCCTGTAAGCCTCGCTCTGGGCTCCGGTAGAAATCGGGCGCTCATAGACATGTAATTGAATTTAGATTCATATTGAGACATGAAGCATTTCAATGCATCATGACACATACATTTGATCGTTCTTCATATTCATAGCATGTTATGATGATAAGGAGGCATAAGGATGCGATGATATAGAGTTATCATTGTGATGTTCCTACGGGTACGAGAAGTACATATATATATATATATATATACATATTAAAAGAATGAGATATTCCCATACAATGGATCCAGTACAGAATTGTGTAATAATCGTAGGGGTATTAGAGATTGATATAGAGAAAATCAGAGGGAGAGTGCAAAGCATCATTACATTCTCAAAGACATATTCATAACATGATATGAATTCATAATTGATTTTATAGTACATAATGAGATGAATGCATACCTTACTATATAGAACTTTTGCTATAAAAATATGATGGTTATATGAAGGGATCATAGGTTAAGAATGCACATAAACATTGAATGTATCTATATTATGTTGAAAGCGTTAGTTTATTGATGATATCTATTATATTACATTGATTTTTACCTTTTTACTAGCACCATTGAGATTATTTTCAACGTTTGTCATTTGATGAACGTAGGCACGAGTGACATGGGTGAACACCAAGGTTAGTGTCTGATGTATGTCAATTTGCATGTTTCATGTAGTCATTTTTAGTAAGTGTTTAATGATTATTTTTCCATGTTATTGCCTTAATTTAGTAGAATTTTATGAGTTTGTTGAGTATGTAGCATTAGGAAAGCAATAGAGAAGAAATTAAGCATTTTGGGACTTAAAGGAGCAAGTCACGATCATAACATTAAAAGTCACGATCATGATAGAAGCTATGCCAAGAGGAAGAGGAGCCAAAGTCAAGTCACGATAGTGACAGAAGGTTGTGATCCCGAACACCATCAAGCAAGCAAGTCATGATCATGACTTCTCAATTATGAGCCATTTAATGCACGAAATCTACAAAAGATTGAGTGGGAAAATGATATCTATGGGGGGGGGGGGAAAACAAAAAACTTTAAAGGAGACCTCATGGGCTATGAAATCAACAAGATGGGCAAAGATATGAATGAATTAGAGTTAAAGCTAGAGGACCCCACTCAAAGCATAAAAGGAGGATGGCATCTAGGGTTGAGAGGGAGACACCATCTGCTGAAGTAGCAGTCCATTTCCTTACGGTAAATTTTAATTCTTCTTTGTTCTTCATTTCTCTTATATTTTCCCTTAGCCATGAGTGGCTAAGTACTTAATGTAGGATTTTATTTTTGAAATCCCTTATTAGGGTAACTAATTGTGCTTATTTCAATATTACTATGAATGTTTAATTTTAAAGATTGGTTTTAGAAACAAAATATCTGCTTTATAATTGCAATGACAGTTGGATTATAGAATGCTTGTACATTGAGAGATGGAAAATCTAAAGATTAGCTTCTAAACGATTTCTTAGGCTCTATATTTATAGCGACAGTTGATTTACGAAATGTTTATTGATTATGGTTAGGCCGATATGTATGAGAGATCTACATGCTCATAATTCATATATGATTGGTTGAGAGTTTCCCTAATTAGAGGATCCTAATTATGACTAAGGAATTATGAAGGTTAAAGTGAAATTTAGTTGGTTTCACCTTAAGAGAGGGTTATTGATGCTATTGGATATCTTGGGTAGTAATTAGCACATGAATGTTATTCTAGCTTAATGATGATGATTTTGAATCCTATGTTTCTTGTCATTCTTACATCTTCTTACCACTGAGTCCATTTTACTTCCTCATCTATTTACTGTTGTATTAGCTTACTTCCAAAGACCAAACCATTATCATTGCTTAAACATACCAAAAATCCAAGTAGTGGTGGATAGGCCATAAATCCTCGTGGGATCGATATCTTACTACAATAATTTGTATGCTTGCAGTGAAGTAGTAACTAAAACTACTATCATTTGAAGGACGATCAATGTCATCAGTGATTAGTTCTAAAGTCTTAGCTAAATTTTGGTAGAGAACCCAAACTACTCAACAGACTCCTATGATGGCAGATTTATGTAATTTTCTTTCCTTATTAAATTGGTAGTAAAATGATAGTATAATAAAACGATAACAATAATAATGTAAAACTTATGTAATGATCACAATACCACTAAGGATTTGATATTGGTATGTTGACTTAGTATGGTTTTATCTTTGGGATGTATGAATTATGAAATATATGTTAAGTGGTATGTGGATGGTATGTGATTACACTTTTTGATGTCTATGGGATAGCATTGTTAATGTTTATTTTGATGCATCTAAAATTATTTGATACATAGTAGATTAATTGACAAAGTTAAATCTTTTGTAGTGTAATTATTAATTTCCTATCTTGGCGGATTAATAACTATACTATGGAAGCATGTCATCACTGCTCGGGGTGTGATATGTTTAAATGGTATCAAAGCTATGGTTTAGCTTGATTTAAAATTTATGTTTACTGCCAAATAGAGAAAATTACATAAATAGGAATCTTGTTAGTCCTTGCTGCTGATAAATCTTAATTTTTTTTATGAATAATTTCAAAATATTCACTATGTCTGATAGAGCTATGATTGTTAGGGGAGAAGGTGAAGGTAATTTTAATCCCTAAGATGGTGTGTCTGAGCTTGGTATCCAGGCTGAGGGTACATCGAAACAATTTGAGTAGAGGGAACAAGCCAAAGGAGTACCTCCGATTGAACACCCTGTAATTACAAGGGTAGATCTGATTATAACACAATTTGCACAGTTTCTTTGCACTCTTCAAGGACAATCAAATCAGATTATGCCAACTCCACCTTTAGTTCCTTATAAAGAAGATCATAAGAGGGATTTTAAGAAATTATAAGCATATAGGGCTATAGATTTTTCAGGGACTACGGATCCATATGTTACTAAGATGTGGTTAGAACGTACTTAGAGGATTCTTCAATAGATGAATTGTTCAGATGAAATGAAAATTGAGTATGCCATTTCCTTACTACAGGATGATGCTTATGAATGGTGGAAAATAATTCCACAGAGTTTAGTAGAGCCTTCTATTTTTTCATGGATAGATTTTTAGAGAGAGTTTCAACAAAAGTATGTTCCAAGTGCTTATACAAACCAAAAGTTGCGAGAGTTTTTAGGTTTGAAGTAAGGTAATTTATCAGTGGTAAAGTATGATAGAGAGTACATACACCTTGCTTATTATGATGGTAATATTCTAATCACTAGCAGAGATGTGCAAGAGGTTTGAGCAAGATTTTGGGCTAAGGATTAGATAACTAGTTTAGGGGTTTAATTATGATAGCTTCTCTGCTTTGATAGCTAATGCCTTAAACCAGGAATGTACACTGTAAAAGGAGAAAGATAGTTGTACTAAATCTATTATGAGACAATTTAATGGCCCTAGTCATTCTTCTAATTCATAAAAGAGGGGCAGGTATGGTGGGTCAATTGCGCCATGATCATCAGGTTTTAGACCATCGATACTTCACAGAGCACAAAGTGAACATATTACCAGTCATAGTGGTTTTGAGATGAGATTTATACCATGTCATACTTATGGTCGACAGCATGTACGAATCTATAGAGTTGGGACAGTAGTGTGTTACCAATGTGGGGGCACACACTATACTTGAGAGTGCCCTAGTCAAAAGGTGATGCTTGTTCATACAGTAGCAAAGGGTGGTTCATACCAATAAAGTGCCATAATTTGACCTACATCTGGGGTTTCTCAAACCGGTGATTTTAGTAGAGGAAGGGGACGAGGCCAAAATGGCGGTGGTAGACATAGTAATCAGTTTTTGACAAAGCAACCTACATGAGCACCAGCAAGGGTTTATAATATACGTTAGGTAGAAGAGTTACAAGTTACAAATGTGGTGATGGGTAATTTTTACATTCTTAACCATGATGTGTAGTATTGTTTAATCCTGGATCCAGCCATTCATGCATCAACACTAAGATTGCATGTTTATTAGATATTACAAGTGAGAGATTAATTAATGATGTATTAGTGTCTAGTCCTTTAAGCAAAAATGTCATTGTGAACAGGATTTATCGATAATGTCCACTGGTCTTTCAGAGTATAGTTTTTCCTTCAAATTTGATTGAAATGCCATTCGTAGAGTATGATGTTATCTTAGAGATGGATTGGTTATCTTAATTTCAAGCAGTGATGGATTGTCAAAGAAAGCCTATTGTATTTTAGCTTTTGGGTTATGAATCAGTTTGTATTCAAGGTATTAGACCATCAATAGTATATAGTCTGATTTTGACAACAGTTGCTTAAAGATTGTTGGCACAAGGTTGTAAGGTTATATTAGCACATGTGGTCGACACTCGACATTCAAAGTTACAATTGGCTGAGATTTTGATAGTGTGTAATTTTCCAGATGTATTTCTTGAAGAGTTACCAAGGTTACCTAATAGAGCACAGAGTGAACATGTTACCAGTTATAATGGTTCTAAGATGAGATTTATACCATGTCATACTTATGGTCAACGACATGTAGGAATTTGTAGAGTTAGGACAGTAGTGTGACACCAATAAGGGGCACACACTATACTTGAGAGTGCCCTAATCAAAAAGTGATGCCCGTTCATACAGTAGCAAAGGGTGGTTCATACCAATAGAGTGCCATAATTTAACCTATATCTAGGGTTTCTTAGACCGGTGATTTTAGTAGAGGAAGGGGACGAGGCCAAAATGGTGGTGGTAGACATAGTAATCAGTTTTCGATGAAGCAACCTACATAAGCACCAACAAGGATTTATAGTCTACGTCAGGTAGAAGAGTTACAAGTTACAGATGTGGTGATGGGTAATTTTTACATTCTTAACCATGATGTATATTATTGTTTGATCCTGGATCTAGCCATTCATGCATCAACACTAAGATTGTATGTTTATTAGATATTACAAGTGAGAGATTAATGAATGATGTATTAGTGTCTAGTCCTTTAGGCAAAAATACCATTGTGAATAGGATTTATCGACAATATCCACTGGTCTTTCAAGGTATAGTTTTTCCTTCAGATTTGATTGAAATGCAATTTATAGAGTATGATGTTATCGTAGAGATGGATTGGTTATCTTAATTTCAAGCAGTGATGGATTGTCAAAGAAAGACTATTGTATTTTAGCTTT
>CANYBF011826007.1:0-12076 GCA_948192965.1 Dalechampia spathulata | reverse complement strand
GTATAAAGTCTCCGGCAGAGGAGGCAAGTCTGGCGAGAGTGAGATACTGGCTGCCATGGATGCTGCCGTTGGGGAAGGTGTTGATGTGCTTTCACTTTCTCTTGGGCTTAGTAGTCATCCATTCTACGATGACGTGATTGCAATTGGTGCATATGGTGCTATTCAGAAGGGGATCTTTGTCAGTTGCTCGGCAGGAAATTTCGGGCCTGATAATGGCTCTTTATCAAATGAGGCACCATGGATTCTGACTGTAGGAGCAAGTACAGTTGACAGAGCAATAAGAGCAACGGTATTACTTGGAAACAAAGCCGAGTTAGATGGTGAATCACTTTTCCAGCCAAAAGTATTTTCTCCAAATTTGCTGCCACTTGTTTATGCTGGCGAAAATGGTAATGTATCAGCCGCATCCTGTGACCCAGGGTCACTTAAAAATGTGGATGTTAAAGGCAAGGTTGTGTTGTGTGAAGGAGGCTATGATACAATTTCCAAAGGCCAAGAGGTAAAAGATAATGGCGGGCTTGCCATGATTGTGATGAATGAGATGCTTAAAGGTTTCCTTACAACACCAAAGCTTCATGTGCTTCCAGCTTCTCATGTGAGTTATGAAGCAGGATCGATTATCAAATCCTATATAAACTCGACATCATCGCCAAAGGCTGCAATCCTGTTCAAAGGAACAGTATTTGGCTTGCCTGAGGCTCCTCAGGTTGCTTACTTTTCGTCCAGAGGTCCGAGCATCGCCAGTCCTGGAATTCTGAAACCTGACATCATAGGCCCTGGTTTTAGAATTTTAGCTGCTTATCCAGTTTCAGTTGACAATACCTCCAACAGGTTTACTATGCGGTCGGGCACCTCGATGTCTTGCCCTCATCTCAGTGGTATAGCTGCTCTGCTAAAAAGTGTTCATCCTGACTGGTCGCCTGCAGCCATAAAATCAGCCATCATGACCACCGCTAATCTGAATAACCTTGGCGGCAACCCTATTACTGATCAAGATTTTTTTCCAACCACCGTTTTTGACATTGGAGCAGGACATGTGAATCCATCAAGAGCAAACGAACCAGGGCTTATCTATGATCTCCAACCTGACGATTACATTCCTTACTTATGCGGACTGGGTTATTCTGACAAGCATATACGAGTTATCGTACACCAAATAGTGAAGTGCACCAACGTCAAAAGCATACCTGAAGCTCAGCTAAATTACCCTTCATTTTCTATCAAATTGGGTTCTGATTCGCAGACATACACAAGAACTGTCACGAATGTTGGGCAGCCAAATTCAGTCTACAAGTTTGAGATTTTGGTGCCTAAAGGTGTAGAGGTTACGGTTTCACCGAGTAAGATTAGTTTTACAGAGGTAAACCAGAAAGCTACATACTCGATAAAGTTCAGCAAAACAGGATCGGTCAAAGGAACTGTTGCACAGGGATATCTGAAATGGGTGGCTGATGGGTATATTGTTGGAAGCCCAATTGCCATCATATTTGAATAACGTGATTGCCATTGCTGGAGGCTCCTGGATTACAGTTGTTCACTATAATAATGTATTGGAAACGGAATAAGGATCAAAGAGAGGTAAAAAGCACCAGGCCTGAATTGCAAATGAAACAGCTTCATGCTATCAATGATAAAAGCACAAAGCTATTGTTAGTTATTGGTGAAAACCATATTTGCTGAATAGAAGCATCCTTGTTAAGCTTTTATTGCTTTAATTTCCCTATGAACATATCCAACTCATTTAATAAAAAAACTATGATCTCCATGCTAATCTTCATTATTGTCAGCAATTTCAGAGCGATGGAAGAACCTTTTTGAAAAAATATAATTGATAAAATAGAAAATGTGTTTCAGTTTGATGCCATTTCTAAGAGAAGTTCTTTCTTTTTTACTTCTGACAGTAATTCCTGGCGGTTTTTAGTGTATCGGTATATGAACGGAAAAAAGACATAACGTTGACTTTCTCCAGAAGTGGACATTCAAGTATTGGTAGCATCGCTACTGAAATAGTGACAAATTATACTCAACTCGGGAAATTACAGAGCAGAAATGGTGAAGGACGGAACCATAAATTCGGTGATGTTGAAACTAAGAAACTCCAAACTTTCATCTTAGAAATAACTGGATGTCAACAATGAAATAACACAAAAAGACTTCCAAAATAAATGTCAACTCCGGAAAATATATATATATATATTAATCATAATTCATGTGGAGCTAAGGTTAAAGATTTGTAGATAACAAGGAAAGCCTCTCTGGCAACTAGAAGCATGTCCGGCACCAAATGGTTAAAGAAATTCTGACTTGGTATAAGGTTTATCGCTTTTCCTGAGGCATGGACTGGTGGCGCTGCTAGACCAGAAGGAACCATTCGTGAACTTGTTATTTAGCCATTTCCAAAAAGCTGAAATAAGTCGAGACAGGAGAGAGAGAGAAATAATTCAACCCATAAACTTGATCAACTATGTGTGCCGGCCATTATTGTATAATATTCGGTTTTGTGTCTTTCTGAGATGAGCTGCTATTTATATGTGCGTGTTTAAGCTTGTGAAGTTCATAGAAAGAAGCAGAATTTCTAGTTCTTTCATTGACATGGAGAAGAGAGTCATGTTGCTTGTATTTCTCCTTGCTTTAGCGTCTGCGTTTAGCTCTTCCGAAGCAATGTTTGAGAAACCTGTTCGTTCAACAACCGATCATGCCGAAAAAGAGGAAATCAACTTGGAAACTTATATTGTGCTCTTAGAAAAGCCAGAAGGAAAACAATTTACGTCTTCCGAAGATTTAGATTCCTGGTATCAGTCATTTTTTCCGGGTAACACCTTCAGTTCGAACCCACCAAGTATGATGCATTCTTACCGCCATGTGGTTACGGGTTTTGCGGCAAAACTTACAGCAGTTGACGTGCAAGCAATGAAAGAGAAGGAAGGATTTGTGTCAGCCCGCCCCAGAAGGATGATCCCTATGCACACAACCCATACACCCGCTTTCTTGGGTCTGGAGATGAATTCAGGGTTCTGGAACTCCTCAAATTACGGAAATGGAGTGATTATTGGACTCATCGACAGTGGAATAACGGCTGATCATCCTTCATTTAGTGACGAAGGGATGCCGCCTCCACCAGAAAGATGGAAAGGGAAATGTGACAATGAAACACTGTGCAACAACAAACTTATTGGCTTAAGAAATTTTGCTACGGATAGCAACAACACTAACGACGAGTACATGCATGGAACGCACACAGCTAGCACAGCAGCGGGAAGTCCTGTCCAGAATGCCAATTACTTCGGGCAGGCCAATGGCACTGCTATCGGGATGGCTCCTTTAGCTCATATAGCAATGTATAAAGTTTCTGGTAGAGCAAACGAGGCTGGTGACAGTGAGATATTGGCTGCAATGGATGCTGCTGTAGAAGATGGTGTCGATGTTCTGTCGCTTTCCCTGGGAATTGGTTCTCTTCCTTTTTATGAGGACGTGATTGCTATGGGTGCATATGCAGCTATTCAAAAAGGGATATTTGTCAGTTGCTCAGCAGGAAATTCTGGTCCTGATCCTGGTTCTTTATCAAATGAGGCACCATGGATTTTAACAGTAGGAGCAAGTACTGTGGACAGAGCAATGAGAGCAACAGTGTTACTTGGAAATAACTCGGAGCTAAATGGGGAATCACTTTACCAGCCAAATGATTTCCCTTCAACATTGATCCCTCTTGTTTATGCTGGAGCAAATGGTAGTACACCATCTGCAACCTGCGAGCCAGGTTCACTAACAAATGTTGACGTCAAAGGTAAGATAGTATTGTGTGAGAAAGGAGATGCATATGACACGGTTTACAAAGGCCAAGAAGTAAAGGACAACGGTGGCCTTGCCATGATTGTAATGAATGACGAGGCAGATGGCTTTGTCACGGATGCAGAATTCCATGTTCTTCCTGCATCAGATGTAACTTACATGGCAGGATTAGCAATCAAAGCTTATATAAAATCCACATCATCCCCAACAGCTACAATCTTGTTTAAAGGAACTGTAACTGGCTTGCCAGAGGCTCCTCAGGTTGCTGATTTTTCTTCAAGAGGTCCTAGCTGGGCAAGTCCTGGAATCCTGAAACCAGACATAATAGGCCCTGGTGTCAGAATTTTAGCCGCCTGGCCAGTTTCCGTCGACAATACCACTCAAAGGTTTGCCATGATCTCAGGCACCTCAATGTCTTGTCCTCATCTCAGTGGCATTGGAGCCCTGCTCAGAAGTGCCCACCCTGACTGGTCTCCTGCTGCCATAAAATCCGCCCTCATGACCACAGCCGATTTGGTTAACCTTGGAGGCAGCCCTATAACTGATCAGGAATTCGTTTTATCCACCGTCTTTGACATTGGTACAGGCCATGTTAACCCATCAAGTGCAAACGATCCAGGGCTTATTTATGACATCCAACCAGAAGACTACGTTCCTTACTTGTGCGGACTCGGCTATTCCGACAAACAGGTAGGACTTATTGTGCAACACCCAGTACAATGCTCAAATGACTCAAGCATACCTGAAGCTCAACTGAACTACCCTTCTTTTTCCATCAAATTGGGATCTACTCCGCAAACTTACACAAGAACAGTAACAAATGTTGGCAATCCTGACGCAACTTACAGCCTCCAGCTTAATGCACCCCAAGACGTGGACATTAAGGTGACACCCGAAACGCTTACTTTCAGCCAGGAGAATCAGAAAGCCACATACGCGGTAACTTTTAGCAGGATTAACACAAATCCTGGAGGAACTTTCGCAGAAGGATACCTGAACTGGGTTACTGATGGATATAATGTTCGAAGCGCAATTGCAGTAACTTTCGAGTAAGAAGACATGGACTTCCTCGTGGATCCAATAAGACAATTTCAACATGCGTTTTTTTTTTTCCTGTTTTTTGTGTATTTTCATTTTATGTATTATTTTATTCTTCTTCGTCTTAATAAAGAAAGTGCATGCTCAACATGTCTTTAGAGGAATATAGCATACTCATTTCGCAAGTGACAATGCTGTGCATAGTTGCAGTAAGTAATATTAATATTTTGATGATGTTCAAATATTATTTTTTTAAAAATCATTTGGTAATATAATTATGATATTAATTTAGACCGAGTAATCAATCAAAATATTGATTTTGTCAACATTTTAATTTTAAATATTATATAAATAATTAATCATTAATAATTAATATATAATAACTAATCGTGGTTAAAATAATAATTTCCTATGCAAAACAATTAATGACTTATTATTATGGGCCTAAGATTATGTATGATGGAGTATGATGAAAAGTGTAATGTGATGATGGTTATATTATATTTTTATTATATTATTTGAATAATTAAATATACTTGAATTGATATATTATCGAATACAAATCAATTTTGCGTGGTTTTACTTTGAACAGGAATGATAAACATGCCCTTAATAAGAATTGTAGAACAGATGAGGTTATTATGAGTGCTTCTTGTCTCATTTCTCTATAAATTGAGGGCATAATTTCAACAGCAGAAGGATTTGTTCACCGTCATTTACAACTGGCTTATTTATTTTATTAAGATGAATATTTCCGTACCAGGACTGCGCATTAGAATCATCACCACTTTGTGTTTATCAGCATTGATCATCAAGTTCACCAGGTGGGATGTGGAAAATTCCAAAATGATCTCTTGTATCCTTCACCGATTAGCGCTGTGCCAAATAAGACATTCTGCTATAAATATCTTAATAGGATGAGTGATTCCAGGCATTCAGAATTCCAAGTTTCTCCATCAGAATGGAGAGCAAGAGGATTAAACTTCTGTCATCAATGGCAGTTTTCTTTCTTGTTTGCCTTGTTTCCTTGTCGAGTTTTTCTCAAGCTATCAGTTCTGAAGGAGGAGAAACCAACATGGAAACTTACATTGTCTTTGTAACAAAGTCACAGAGTCAATCTCAGGATTTAGAAAGCTGGTACCAGTCATTTTTGCCCGTCAGCGACTCAAACTCAAACCAGAAACACCGGATAATATACTCCTACAGGAATGTGGTTAGTGGATTTGCTGCAAAGCTGACAGCGGAGGAAGCAAAAGCCATGGAAGAGAAAGACGGGTTGCTGTCTGTCAGACCTCAAAAAATATTGCCTCTGCACACAACTCACAGTCCCAATTTTCTGGGTCTCCACCAAAATTTAGGACTATGGCGGGGGTCGAATTATGGTGAAGGAGTGATTATTGGAGTTCTGGATACTGGAATAACACCAGATCATCCTTCATTCAGTGATGAAAATATGCCCTCTCCACCAGCCAAATGGAAAGGGAAATGTGAATTCAATGGAACCGCTTCCTGCAACAACAAACTCATTGGTGCAAGAACTTTCCTATCAGATGTGTATCCTTCAGGACCACCGGTTGATGATGAAGGGCACGGAACCCACACGTCCAGCACAGCAGGCGGTAATTTCGTGGACGGTGCCAATGTTTTCGGTAATGCCAATGGGACAGCAGCAGGAATGGCACCTTTGGCTCACTTGGCCATGTATAAAGTTTGTTCTGACTTTGGTTGCTCTGAAAGTGACATCTTGGCGGCCATGGATACTGCCGTTGAGGAAGGAGTGGACGTACTGTCTCTTTCCCTTGGTGGTGATTCAGCTCCTTTCTCTGCAGATGGAATTGCAGTGGGTGCATTTGGAGCGATTCAGAATGGCATTTTCGTGAGTTGTTCAGCTGGGAATTCTGGTCCGTACAATTACTCTTTGTCAAATGAGGCCCCCTGGATTCTCACCGTCGGTGCTAGCACGATTGATAGAAGCATCAGGGCAACAGTGAAGCTTGGAAACAATGAACAATTTTCTGGGGAGTCACTCTTCCAGCCTGAGATCTCTACCGAAACCTTTTTGCCACTTGTTTATCCTGGAAAAAACGGTAATCAATCATCCGCTTATTGTGCGGAGGGATCACTAGAAAGTTCCGAGGTCAAAGGGAAGATTGTTCTGTGCGATAGAGGTGGGTTAGTAGGAAGAGTTGAAAAGGGACAAGTGGTGAAGGATGCTGGTGGGTTTGGCATGATTCTGGCAAATGATGAGCCTGATGGTTATAGCACCATAGCTGATGCTCATGTCCTTCCTGCATCACATGTGAGTTACTCCGATGGGATGAGCATCAAAGGCTATATAAACTCAACTTCCTCACCAACAGTAATGTTACTGTTTGAAGGAACTATAATTGGTGTGCAAACTGCACCCATGGTTTCTTCCTTCTCCTCTAGAGGTCCAAGCATCGCAAGCCCTGGAATCTTAAAGCCAGACATCATTGGTCCTGGCGTAAGCATTCTGGCAGCATGGCCAGTTTCTGTCGAGAACAAAACAAATACAAAAGCAACATTTAACATGATTTCAGGCACCTCAATGTCTTGCCCTCATCTTAGTGGCATTGCTGCTTTGTTAAAAAGTGCCCATCCTGACTGGTCTCCTGCTGCAATAAAATCTGCTATCATGACTACTGCTGATACAGAAAACTTAGGTGGCCAGCCCATTGTTGATGAAAGACTTCTTCCCGCTGATATCCTGGCAACTGGAGCAGGCCATATTAACCCACCAAAAGCCAGTGATCCAGGGCTTGTTTACGATCTCCAACCTGATGATTACATTCCTTACTTGTGTGGTTTGGGTTATACAGACAGAGAAGTAACATACATCGTGCAACGAAAAGTCAAGTGTTCGGAAGTGGGAAGTATCCCTGAAGCTCAATTGAATTACCCTTCATTCTCAATCGTGTTTGGAGCCAAAACCCAGAATTACACCAGAACAGTAACGAACGTTGGACCAGCTACCTCATCTTACACAGTTTCAGTTGTTCCACCACCAGGAGTGGACATTACAGTTTCACCTTCCAAGATTGATTTCTCTCAGGTGAAACAGACAGCAACATATACGGTGACGTTTACCGACACAGGTAAAGGATACAGCGATCAAACTATTCAAGGATATCTAAAATGGAATTCTGATAATTATTCTGTTAGAAGCCCAATATTAGTTTTACTCGCAAACGAGGAGTAGCCCACTTGAGGCGGCAGGAACTTGGAAAGATAACAACTACCTAGTAGCAGACTTCTTACCCACTGGAATCATAAACTTGTCCGAGTAAGGAAACATGTAATAAAACAAGAAGACGATAAATTTTTCTTAAACGAGATTGCATTATCTGCCCAAAAGTTACAGACGATCCGTCATCAGCTTCGTTGTCCCTCTCCTTTATTTCTCAATTAATCTGATGATCTTAGCTATTTGCTAAACAAGAAAACAGTCATTGCCTTTTTTTCTGAGCAGTTCTAAATGTGAAGTATAACCATAAGAAAAATAACTAAATAAACAAACATTAATTTATATTATTCACTGAAAGCAGGTGGACGCTAAACAAAAGGAAAATGTAGGAGCGCATACAAACACAAGAGCATTAACATGGGACATCACGAAACCAATTCATGAATGCAATGCAATCTATACTAATAAGTTGAGAGCCCATCCGATGGGAACGTGAGTTCATTTAAGGAGGGAAGAAAAAAGCTATTCCTCGGTTTCAACTTCAGGCAATGGCTTGGAAAGAGTGGCGATAGATGCAGTCCCTTGGCTCTTCCTAAACAATTTATGCTCGATATGTTGAGCGAATGTGCGAGGAGGGAATAAAGCTGGCTCTTCCTCTGTCACAACTTCAGGCAATGGCTTAAGGATTATTTTTTCCTTCGGTGGCTCACAAAATACTGCCCAAGAAATCCTTACCTTCTCCTTGTTAACAAGTGCCCTGTGAAGAATGCTCTTGTATTTTCCGTTGCTCAGGATCTCTATTGTGTCACCAATATGCATGATGATGGAGTTCGGTACGCATTTCGCAGTCACCCATCTGCCTTGGTAGAAAAGTTGCAGGCCAGGAACCATGTTATGGAGGATGAAAGTCAGTGCGCTAATATCAGTATGAGCTTCAACTCCTAAAGCAAGTTCTGGTTGTGGGCATTTTGGGTAGTAATTGATCTTCATTTGAAGCAGTAATTCTTCAAGACCACCCACCTCTTTTTCTAGTTTCCCTTCTTCCAGTCCCAAGCCAACTGATAACACTGACAAGACTTTTGATGTTAAACCTCTTAGTTTCCTTGCATACTCACTTGTCACCTCTCTGCAAGTATTTCTTCATATAAGTAACGTATATGTGACATGAGTAATTAAAAACAAAATTAAATCAGACTAAAGTTACATGTAATCAGAAGGAGTCGTGGGCCAAATAGACAACTCGCGTTTCCCTTCAGGAAAAATAAGATGGAAGAAATAATCTTCCCACTCCAGCTGACCAGAAGCATTATTAGCAAGCTTACTTCCATAGCCTTGAATCTTTCCTGAAGCTTGATCATTAGCATACATTTCTTTCTCCTCGACAGGAAGATCAAAGAAAGCCTGGCCAGCTTTCCTGACACTATCTATAAGCTCATCAGAAATTCCATGATTAACAAGGTGAACAACGCCCCACTCTTTAGCTGCTTTTACGAGCTCCTGTCTGCATCTCTCTCGTATCTCTTTATCTTCAGAATCAACTTCTTTCAAATCAATTGTTGGAAGCTGAGGCCCTTCATCAACTTTCTCGTCATGGAAGACATTTCCGATGCTTGTTAGCTCTTCTTGTGGGCGAACATATTCCTTGGGGATCGACTCAATCCCACTGCTCGACAAGCTTTCAACTCGCTGGGTCAGAGTAGCAACCATCGCAGCCATGGCTAGGCAAAGAAAGGATAAAAAATGGCAAAAGGGTAGTTTCAATCCAGTATATGGAAGAACAGTCGGTAATAAAAATCAACAGATATATATAGGAAGCAATTGCATAAATGGAAGGGTAGTTTATTCACGTGAGAGAGCTAATTCATGAAGGAGATGGAAGGATTAACAGATAGCTAAAAGTTTGACCGAGTAGTAGGCCGTTCCGACCTAACTCCATGCTTTACCGATCTCTGACGCATATTATTAAGAGAATGGCTACCTGGCTTAATCTGAACCAAGTATCTTACCTACACTAAGAATTACCCACAGAAAGTTAGAGAGAGAAAAAGAAAAAGAGAGAGAAATAGAGCTAGAGAGAGAAGAAGAAAGAGGTAGAGAGAGAAATAGAGCTAGAGAGAGAAGAAGAAGAAGGAGAGAAAGAGCTAGAGAGAGAAAAATAAAAAGAAAGAAAGAAAGAAAAAAAATAGAGAAATTAAACTATGAATTAGAAAGTGATTCTAATAAATATTTGAAATTCCTCTTTCGGTTCGAACACATTCTTGCCTATGTTCACTTTCTCTTAAGTCTCAACTTATGGTTCCACTAAAATCAATCGATTACAATCAACACGGATTTCCAAATAAATCCAATACCCTAGTGTTTTCAAGACTTACACTCTAACCTTTACAATTTCAATCCTCACGATATACTCAAATACAAATTAATCCCTAAAGATTAATCACACACCAATCCCAAAATGATGAAACCTAATCACTAAGTTTCAAGAATACAATCAAGAAAGTATTTAAGGAATACAAGCTTAAACTTACTTGAAACAAATGAATATTGCTCAAGGAAAATAGCTCTACAAGGTTTCTCACGTTAACAATGAAAAGTAATGAAAGTTCTTGTGAAAACTAGCCGTTTGATAGACTTAAAAGTTTGTTTTATAAGTCGTGTACGACCGTATTGTTCTCACACGCTCGTACGGATTCAAATACATCCGTTGAAAAAAGAGAGGGAAAGGTGGTACAGTCATACCATCATTTGGTATGCCCGTACCAAACTAAGTTTCCTGACAAAGCAATTTCTTGCGAGTTCGCGTACGGCCGTACCACCCAATGGTATGCCCGCACCAAAATAAATTTCCTGACAAACTATTTTCCTACGAGTTCGCGTACGGTCGTACCATCCAATGGTACACCCGTACCAACTCAATACAATAATTCTAACTAGGTACGGCCAGCCGTATGACCATACCATTCAACTACAATATTTGGTACGCCCGTACCAAAGCATAAAACTCTATAAAAAATTGCAAATAACTTAAATTGACTCACACGTGACTCAAACATCAAAACCTAGGATCTAACAATCTCCCTTTTTTGATGTTGGCAATCAATTTAAGTTTGATTTGCAAAACTCATTTAAAAGACATTTTGTTTTAAAAATTTTGGAAATCTCCCCCCTTGTTTTTGAATACAAGCCATAAAACCATAAATGCAATGAAACTCCAAATACAAAGAGAAGAGATAAACAATTAATATCAACAATGATAATCATTACTCAAACAAACACCAAACACCAAATCAAATAAACTGAATAAACATCATATATATAAAAATATCCAAAAGATACATCAATATCTGATGAAATACGTGAAATAAAATAAATAACATAAATAAAATAAATATCTCCACTAACATAAGTCCTAATCATAAACATCTCCCCCTTTGACAACATCAAAATCACACGATCACTGGGGGTCCTGAGAAGGAGGTGGACTCGATGGAGGAATGATGAAAGGATCCATCATGATGCTGATGGAATGAAGAGTCTCGGTAGTGGTGGTCTGAAACTCGTGAAAATCAGCAACGTGCTGCTCAAGCTACTCACAAAGTGTAGCAGGCTATTGTGTGAGGTGACCAAGCTGCTGATCAATGTGGTTGAAACGACACTCAAAGGTATCCAAGCGATCGAGTTGAGCAATAATGGTAGCAAGTTGCTGAGAAAGAGAATCCGAAGGAGCAGCAGCAGCATTAGGAGTAGAAACAGCAGTAGCAGGATCAGTGTGATCAAGAATAGCACCAGTAGAAAGAGGAATAGCTTTGAGCGCACTAAGGGCCATTAACGATAAAGAGGACCTCAGGGGAGAGGAGAAAGAGGATGAGCCTAATGAAGCTGCGATGGTGGGAGCCCTCCGATTCTTGGGTGCCCTGGAAAGATAAAATATAGTTAACAAAAGTGTCACAGAGAGGGGACTGATGTATGTGGACTTTGTGTTAAACAGAAAGAACCTTCGGGCCTTAATTGATACAGGGGCTACCGATAATTTTCTTGCAGATT
>CANYBF011825954.1:0-24439 GCA_948192965.1 Dalechampia spathulata | reverse complement strand
AATTCCACGAAAGAGCAATGGGCCCTACAGTCTGAGCTTTTCCCCGGAGACACGTTGTCTGCTTATAATATAAAAATATCCACATTAACAAAATTATCTTCCATGTGTTCTCAACCGCAGTCCATCCCCCACATGTTGTAAACAACACCACCACCACCTCTACCACGTTCTCGCCGGCGACCGCTGCCAGAAATGGCTATGAAACCTCAAAACCCCTGTGTCTCTCTCATCTTTCTTCTCGCAGTCCTTTCCCTTGCATCTGCAAGAGTGAATCTCGACAGTTCAGACCTCAATGCCTTCTCCATTATCAAGAAAGACCTGGGAATAAACGGTCAACGCAGCTCTTCTACCACTCCTTGCAACAACCCAGGTGTGTTTTGCGAGAGAAGACTCTCTAAAAATGACTCTTATGTTCTTAAAATTACTAGACTGATCTTCAAATCGCAACGTCTTGATGGGTTCCTGTCTCCGGCTATTGGCCGGTTGACGGACCTCAAAGAACTTTCTCTGCCAAACAACCAACTTCTCGACCAAGTCCCATCTCAAATTGTTGACTGCAAGAAACTCGAAATTCTTGACCTTGGAAATAACAAGTTATCAGGCCCAATCCCGTCTGAATTATCGAAACTCATACGTCTGAGAATTCTTGATCTTTCTAGCAATAAATTCTCAGGGAATTTGAGTTTCTTGAAACAATTCCCGAACCTTGAGCATCTCAATCTTGCGAACAATCTTTTCTCAGGGACCGTGCCGAAATCTGTACGTTCATTTCGTAATCTTCAGTTCTTTGATTTCTCGGGGAATGGTTTCCTTGAAGGGCACGTACCGGTGATGAGCAAAGGTCAATCTTTAAGTTCATCTCAGTATCCAAGCCGATATATTTTGGCCGAGAGTGACCACAACGCCACAAGTCCATCAAGCAGAAGTGTTCATAAACCTGTAGGAAAAAGTCCTGCTCAAGCTCCAGGTCCATCAACAGCAGAAGGTGGTCATCACAAGAAAAGCAACAGCAAAAGGAAGCTGAGTGGATGGATCTTGGGATTTCTTGCTGGTGCAGTAGCCGGAACATTGTCCGGATTTGTGTTCACAGTGATGTTTAAGTTTGCATTGGCAGCAATGAGAGGTGGAAGAAGAGATTCAGGACCAGCAATCTTTAGCCCACATTTTATCAAGAAAGCTGAGAGTTTGGCTTTCTTGGAAAAGGAAGATGGTCTTAACGGCTTAGAAGTGATCGGAAGAGGTGGCTGCGGAGAAGTTTTTAAAGCTGAATTACCAGAAAGTAATGGAAAAATTATTGCAATAAAGAAAGTTAGTCAACCTGCAAGAGATGCTTCAGAACTTACCGATGAAGATTCCAGAGCGTTAAACAGGACAATGAGGCAAATCCGGTCGGAGATCAACACTGTTGGTCAAATACGGCACAGGAATCTTCTTCCTCTCCTTGCTCACGTGTCTGGACCCGATTACCATTGTCTTGTCTATGAATTCATGAAGAATGGTAGTTTGCAGGATGTGTTAACTCAAGTGCAAGAAGGAACCAGAGAATTGGATTGGATTGCTAGGCATAAAATTGCTCTAGGAGTAGCATCAGGGCTCGAATATCTTCACTTGAGTCATAGACCATGCATCATTCATAGGGATTTGAAGCCAGCAAATATCCTTCTTGACGAGGACATGGTAGCCAGAATTGCAGATTTTGGACTTGCAAAGTCAATGCCGGATGCTAAAACGCATATTACAGCTTCCAATGTGGCCGGAACGCTAGGATACATAGCACCAGAATATCATCAAACTCTGAAGTTCACGGACAAGTGTGACATATACAGTTTCGGTGTGATACTTGGAATTCTGGTGGTGGGTAAGTTTCCAACTGATGCATTCTTCCAAGCCACTAGCGAAATTAATCTGGCAAAGTGGATGAGGAACATCGTGTCATCAGAAAATCCAAGCCAAGCAATTGATGAAAAGCTGATGGGCAATGGGTTCGAAGATCAAATGGTGCTCGTCCTGAAAATTGCTTGCTTTTGCACTCTTGATGACCCTAAACAAAGGCCTAACAGCAAGGATATCAGGTGCATGTTGTCACAGATCAAGCACTAGTCGAGGTTGCTACCTGCCACCACTTTGATAATCCATCTAAGAATAATGAACCATGTTAAAATTTTCTGGTGTTTTAAGATTTGGTTTTTGTGTATTTAAATCCTGGCATGTACCTATTGCAGTGTGTTGTCTTCTACAAAATGTTGTTTATCAGTGTATCAATATATTGAAACAAAATAGAAAGCAAAAGCTTAGAATCTCGTGCTCTTGTCAAGTTCAATTTGTGTACAAGTATGATATTGCCCTTTCACTGTCGTGATAAAAGGGGGAAAATTCGGAAGAACTGGCGAACCTCTTTGATTCTGGAAACAAAAAGTACGTCTCCATACTTGATCCACCAATGAGCACGACTTCCAAGATCCGAGCATGAACTTGTGATGACAAAGTGGTGCCTGAGCAAGTAATAGTGATACTCAAAGATTGTTATCTTCCTTTACCTAATTGTTCAGGGTTGAACAGTAGACTGGAGGAGACATGCATGACACGGTCTACATAGCCCATGAAGTATTTGCAAAGATTCGACCAATTGCGGTCCGAAAAAGACAACCATGACTATATTGTCATTTCGCAGAATTCACGTGGGATATGCATTTCACACGCCCACCTGCTTCACACGCCAACCGGTCCCTCTGTTCTTTGAACGCGGTAAAGGAAGCTAACCCAAACCCAAACCACCGTGTAAACCCCATCAGAAAATTTTTTTAAAAGACACCCATTACGTTGTTTTTTTACCTATGACATTGTGTTTTTTTTTTGAACAAGATAATGAACATCGTCATTAAAGTTAAGATGAAGTTACATCTTTGCGTGGTATTTAATGTCGGTTACCGGGATTACAGAAAAGCCCACACGATTGGCAGGGCGAAAGCCCTAAGCACACTATTAAAAAAAAACCCATGTATTTTCTATGGCATTGGTGAAAACTGCCACTGGAAAGGCTACCAATAAAATTTAACCAAAAACCATAAAATTGAACACAATAATATGGTTGTGCGAACTTAGAATAATATGTATTATTTTTACTACTCCAAGAATAATATTTAGGGAAAACACAATGATAAAATCAAACATAAGTAAAGTAAAACTGAACTGAGTTTTACATTTATTCATTAACCGTCTTTTACATATGGGCACATTGGAAGACCCAAAATGCTTGAAATTATACTTCTCTGTTGTCATGGGGACAAAATTATCCCACATCGGAAAGATACAGGTAAGGTCTTGGGTTTATAAGTGGGAGGGTTGCACACCCTAATAGGCATGTCTTTTGGGAAGAGGGTAATGACTCCGTCCGTGACAAGTGGTATCAAAGCCTACCTGAATTTAACTCTGATGTCTAGCCAAGCGCTCAATGTAGAGTAGGCAGGGGGCTCCATCTGTGATGAGGGCGTCATAGGATTGGATGGGGGAGAATGTCATGGAGACAAAATTATCCCACATCGGAAAGATACAGGTAAGGTCTTGGGTCTACATGTCTTTTGGGAAGAGGGTAATGAGTCCGCCCGTCACATCTGTAAGGGAATGGAGCCACTGGCACCCATTGGCAGCTTAAAAGTGAGGGTGGTGGCTTTCTACCAATATTAAAAATATATTTGAAGAATCAAACTTGCATTGGATTTATTGTAGATTCGGAGGGAATGAATATTTTGGTGGGATAATATATGGGTTTTGCTTTAGACAATTGCATAAGTTGCCATCTTTATGGGAAAAGGCATAGTTGGTGTTTGCTTTTCCGACCTTCAAAGTTTTCCCAAATACCGTTTAATGGTCGGCTAAAGAACAACACCAACACATAACAAAAAGCTTCAATTCCAGTTACATTAATTAAACTGATGTAATTTGTGGCTTTTCATTTTGCTCAGTGGAGTTTCACATCCTTCTATTCACCTGGAAATCTCTTCAACTATCACTTATCAACTCATCTACCAAGCCCTCCTTGTTTAACCATGATTATTGCATGTGCATTAAATTATGGGTCTCAATTCAATATATCTAGATATATATAGATATATTATAGTGTTTATTTTTGATATTGATAATTATTATGATGTTATGATAATATTAACATAATTTAAGTTTAAAATCTTAAATTAATTTAGGTGTATACTTACGTGAACTGAATGTATATTTTTATATGTAAATAGAATTAATTAATATAATATAAAAAAATAAAAATCGAATAAGATTGTGTTGAAATGTTGAGAGTCAAACGCTAAATATATAGATGGAGGGTGATGTGAGGGAATGTTAGATTGAAAATGAGGAGAGTATATGATTATGATATGAAACCCACCTATGAATTCAACCAATCCAAGTTCGAAAACCAAGAACAAAGCAAGAGGCCGAGTGGAGGCGAGGGGGGATTAAAGCCGCCGCATGTGAGCCATGTGATTGAATATAATAATAGTAGGATAAACTAAAAAGATTAGTAATTAATGGGTGTAAATTAAGAAAGGTATAATAAAGTAAAAAGAGTAGTTAATAAACTAATGAGACGTAATCATAGAGGTAACCTTTTTTTTTTGCCCTTTTCCCTCTTAATTTTAAATTTCTATTGGTGTTAATTAATTAATTAACTAATTAACTACCCTCTTCAATCAACCTCCTGACTTGATATCTCCCATGCTTTAATCTCTCCATCCAGACTGCCACTGCAAATCGACAAGAGAATGCCATGATTTGAGTCCGTTCTAACCGCCGCGAGTGACTTCACCGGCCTTCCATGCCCCTCTAAGACCATCGTACAACAATATCCATTCTTTTTCCCCAACTGCTGCCAAATCCTCACCGTCCGATCTGATGACCCGCTTACTATGAAATGATCTACGCTGTTCAAGCACAATACAGCCCCATCATGACCCCACAACGCCTCCGCAAACACCATCTGATTTTGATTATCTTCATCATCGTCAACCGTCTTTTTCTCCCACACCATGATCGAACAGTCACTGCCACCTGTGAACAGCATTGATCCATCACCCTTCAGTGCGAGTGCATTAATGGTTGATTTATGCTTCTCTAAGGTGGCAACTAAACTATGTTTTTTTCCTTTGCCAACTTTCTTCCAAATCCTAATCAACCCATCAGACGAACCGGTATAAACCGTACCATTATCAGAAACTGCTACTGTATTAACCGCGTCTTGATGGGCTGATACTGACTCCAAGCACTTATTATTATTCACATTCCATATCTTAAAACTTTTATCCCAAGAAACTGAATACATTAATCCTCCATTCACGGCTAACCCAGAAACCGTATCCCAATGCTCAATCCATAGCCGCTTCTTGTGACGTCTAACGTTAACGTAGTTTCTAGGAAGCAAGAAATGACATAACCTGTCTTTAACAGTAGGGAGAATGTGTACAAGTTGATGATGCTTGGGTGATGAATGAGAAATTTGCCAGACCCTAATCTTGCAGTCTTGATGGGCCGTGAAGATTTTTGAATTGTGGAAAGCTATGGATTTGATGGAACCAGAAGTTGGATCGTCGGTGCCGAAGGTGGCTATGTGGGTATAGTTTGATAAGTCAAAGACAATGATTTCATGGATTGAAGTTGCGTAAAGAAGGCCGTCGTGCACTGCCAAGCAGCTGATTTGTGGGGATGGAGTTTTGAAAATAGTGAAGGATTTGTGTTTTAGAGGCAGAGCGCAAGAATCCATATGCTTGGGGTATAGATTTTGACAGGGAGTTCGGGGGCTTGTGGTATGAGCTAAATATATGAATATAATTTGCTTGGACGCAAGACGTAGAGACGATTAATTGAAGTGAAGGGCGGGCTCATGTGAGAAGCAAGTTAAGAGCATAAATTATACTAATTTGACACTTGGCATGAATTGGAAAGTTGAATTGATGAAGCTGTTCTAAGTATGGTGGTGGGTCCTCAAATCAACTCACTATCGACCAAAATTTGACGATGAAACCTCCACTCAACCCCTCATAATATATCCCACCACTCCAATCTCCAAACATTATTCATCTTTACAATCTTTTATAAAACAATCAGAGGGGAAGTTAACATAATCTGCCTACCTCAAAGATTCTCACTGTATATCCACTAATTACATTTTAAGAGTATTAAAATAGCAAAGGGTAGTTGCAATTATTCTTGATGGTGTCTTGTGGAATATAAAAAAGCATGATTTAGGAATTTTTAATGAAAATACATATATGTTTGTTTATGTGGGTTAGCCACAACAACTAGTTGAAATTGAGTGAAGATTAAGGTCTGTCCAATCAAAGACACGTATTAATCAATTCCAACATCAACTCTTCCAAACAAGCATAAATGACAACCGTCGACTTGATGGGAGACCGATTTCTTGAACCAAATAAACTAATCAATTGAATTTGATTATTCAAAACGTAAAATACCCTTTTGGCTTGTGAGTTCATGTGACACATTCATGGAATCAGATCGTACTAAAATGTTAATTAATTAAATTGGGTCTTTAATATGATGACACCACTCCCTACCCCCTAATTTTAATACATTTTTTTTTGGGATTTTGCTTAAAAAGTATGCCATATTTTAGTCCTTGGAAGCTACCATGTTTCACAGATTTTTAAATTGGTCTATGCTTTATTAAATGATTAGGCATCATGTTATCAACCACTTACCATACACACATTTCATTAATACTATAACATAACATGTGTTTGTTCCAAATTTTGCAATTATCTGGTTTAAAACAAAATACATTTTATTGTTATTAATTTTAAATTTATTTGAAATTTTCATTTAATAATAATAATTAAAAACATGATATTAATATATAACGATAACTAATACAACAATAATAATTTATGATCAGATAATAGTGAAAGTGATGGTATAATACTATAATGGTTGCATATATATATTTTTACTATTAGAATATTTAGATTAACTTTTCATTATTTTTTTTTAAAAATAGATACATAGTGACGGGGCCAATGGGCTTTCTAAATATGTTAAGATTTGTAACATACTCTAATTAGGGGCCTACTGATACTTCCAAGAACATAGACAAGCATATGCCTCTTTAGCCCTCCTGTTCTTGAGAAATTCAGCCCCTTTTCCTACTTCGAATCCTTTCTCTCCAGTTTTTCAAAAATTATATATTATAAAAATAACAGATAATTTTAAAAATAATTTCAATATAAATGTACGATTTTAGATAATCAATATTTAATACACATGTATTACATTGTTATTAATCTGATTCTTGAATCTTATTAAAACTTCAAAATGGTTATCTTTTAACATATTTTTTTAAAAAAACCTGTTATGTATTTAATAATTTCAAAAATATGATATTCTTTTAAAAAAATATATTTTTCTAAGTTATATATATATATATATATATATGTAAAAGTAAACAAAATCAGTCTATTTAAGTCAAAAATAAAACAAAAATCAACATGGGATCAAGGAGTGATTCATTGGATGAAGAGGACATGACTGATTTTGGCATCCGTTTTGGAATTTAATCATTTCTACTCTTCTCTAACAACATATATTAGACTTGTACCGGAATCCAAACCATAGGTTATACGTGTTAATCCATCCTTGACAATAAAAATCATTTGATACAACCAATATCGAGAATTTTTAATAAAATAATTCGTATATAAAACCCAAATCTTTATTATAAATGATGAACAATTATATATTTTTTAAAAATTTAAGAAATAAATTAGTCATCGTTTAGATATTATATATTGTTACAAGCTAAAGCATATCACCTTTTTTGCTCTTTTCCTTTTACATTCATCGTATGTCATTTTTTTTTTTAATTTTTGATTATTGACTGAATTTTATTCCATACGTTTATAGTAAAAGTCTTGGTCAAACATGTCATAATTTTGGTGAAATAATTCTAAATATTGTTTTCAAAAATAAATGTGGTGGGACATTTTCTATTAACAGGGACGAGCATGTTCATTCTGCATCACAATCACATAATTTCTATTGGACACTTGTGAGTTTGACCCATTAAAATTTGATTTGTCACTTTCATTTACATATTTATTCTTATTTCTTACATTTATTGTGTATTTCAAATAATAAATAAAATATTTAATATTTACAAATGAATATTCCATGAATTAACTCTGTAAAATAGAAAAAAATTAGAGTGAATTCAATTAACAATGAATTACGGGAGTGATTAAAAGGTAAAAAAGAAGGTAGAAAAAGGTTAGTGTGAAGGAGGAGGGGGGGATGAAACGGCGACCCATACAAGAAGACATGTGGGTAAACTCTGTTTCACGAGGAAGTTGTCCGGGCCATCACCAACATATCTTCCTCCGCAGTCTTATAATTGTATAATAAAATCTTTCATCTGGTAAGGTAGGAATGGTCAAATTACCAAGAAAACATTGTGGGTGATGCGCTCTATGAGTTTTAACATTTTCTTGGATTGGACTCTCTCTATCTCAACACATTCTCCGCTTTCCTACAACTCCATATTACACTCATCCTTTTTTATTACATGAACCCCTTTGATCCGCTGCATATCTTACCCTCGTATCTCCGCTAACTTGTCCCCCCTGGAAATAGTACAAAAATTCACTGTACTTAACTCTTTTTTTTTTTTATCAATTCCAATAAGTCGATTCGATATGCCAAAATATTGTATACAAAGATTGTGATATTCAACTTACTATTTTATTCGAAGAATTAAAGCCTTTTATATTTGTTATTAGGCAAGTTCTAATTTTCACTTTACTTAATAACATGAAAATATTGAAAAGAAGACATGCCTGCCGTCAACCTTATCAAAGGTGGTCCTTTATTGAGGGATTTGGCAATATGAAATATTTTTAAAAATTTCTAATATGTTATTTTCTGGCCCTTTTTCTATCTTTTCCACACCATTCTTGCACAGGACTTTTTTTTCCGACGAGTCAATTATTTCGTATGTCGTACTTCCACCGGCTAATTGAATTTCCCATACAATTTCCTGCTTATAACTGAATAATAATAAACTAATCAAAATATAGATATATAGAAATATAAATTATATATGATGAATGATGTATGTAATTATTATTTGAAAGGTTTGGGTCCAATGGTTTTAAATATGAACTTGAAGTGGGAGGGTATATCCCGAAGTAGTTATTTTCAGGTCAGTGGTCGCATTAATCACATTCATGTATCTCATTAGAAGATATGGTTGTTGATGAAATGCTACGATTTACGCGTCCTCCTCTTCTCCTTAATTCGGACAAATATGTCTAAATCACTCGAGACATGTCTTGCTTGTTTGCCGCCAAAGATCATATCCAGGCAGGCACATCAGGCTGGATCCGACGACATCCTTCGCGGTCCAATTGGTTTGGTCAGTTGCGAGCTGTGGGTTACCAGAGCGCGCGTGCTGCACCCGATCATAACCCTAATACGCTGAATGGAGTTGTTTTCCGTCTACAAATAATAGAGACACGTGTAAGAAAATGGGACAATCTGGACAACCTCGTGCGAATCCCACTCGCAAAAGGACGCTTTTGAAATCATAACCCCTCCTCCCTAATTTAACCTCCTATTTTCCCCTTCATCATACCTTTTCTTTTTTTCTTTTTCCCTTTCATATGGTTAATTTTATAATCATTTTTCATAAACTCAATTACCATCACCATTACCATTCCTAATAACTATTGGATGCCTTGAAATGCTAATAATAATAATAATAATAATAAATAATATAATAGTTAACAAATAATTATTAAATATAAATTATTTATGAAATTTCATCAATAATTTAAACTTTTGATTGAATTATTTTTTATAATGTTGGAATCTTTATGATCTAAAAATTTAGAGTTTGATTTATAGAAATCTTAATCATTAATTAATTAAATTAAAATAAAATAAATATGAATATATGCATTTCAATATTTTAAGTTTAAATTAACAATTCACCAACAAAATATATATTAGATATAAAAATTTCATGTAATCTGTTAAATTTTTGCATCAAATGATTTTTGTGAAAAGGTTAATTTTTGATATCAAATTAAACTTTTAGTAGTAATTGGTGAGGGATTCAAATGGAGAGAATTTAGGACTTAAATGAACAAAACTCGAACAAATCAATGCCAAATCTGAAAAATGCGAATTCATGGATTTCTTAGTATAAAATAGCAAGAGAAATGGCGAAAAAGCAAGAGGGGCGTGAATGCAAGGAAGAGGAATTCCCGGCCAACTTGCGTGAATATTTAAAAAAAAAAAAGAAGATCATGAAAAAGAAAAAATAAAAGGACAGTAGTATGACACGTGACGTGGGAACAGAGAGTTGTGATGAAACTCCGCATGAGACAACCTGTAATCATATCATTGCTCTCTAAACGGGCAAACACAAAACCCAAATCCACACCCGGGAAATAATAAAATAAATAAAAAGAAAAAAAGGAGACAAAAAAAAAAATTCCAACCCACAAAATTATTATATTTCAGCTCTCTCTTACTTTCTCTCTCTCTCTCTCTCTCTTTCTCTTAGTTATCAGTAACACAGCCAAACAAACAGCTGATACTTTCTCTGCGAAAAGCAAACCCCGACTGAAACAAAAGAATGCTCTCTTCCTTCTTCTTCCTCTTCTTCTTCAGCTCCTTCTACTGATTAACTGTTTCTTATTTCCAAGCAAGTGTTTTCCCCCCACTGTTGTACTTCATTTTCAGACACAAGTATGGGAGGTGTGACCTCTTCTATGGCAGCAAAGTTTGCATTTTTCCCACCGAATCCTCCTTCTTACAAACTTGTTACTGATGATGCCACTGGCCTTTTGCTTCTTGACCACTTCCCTCACCGTGAAAACGTTGACGTTTTGCGCTTGCCTACTCGTAAAGGAACTGAGATCGTTGCTGTTTACGTTCGCTACCCTATGGCTACTTCTACTTTGCTCTATTCTCATGGCAATGCTGCTGATATCGGCCAGATGTATGAGCTTTTCATCGAATTGAGTATCCACTTGCGTGTTAATCTTATGGGGTAACTTCATTCTCACTTTACCCTTTTCTCTATTATTCACCTTTTTGTTGCTCTTTTCCGTTGGTTTAGTGTGTGTTTTCTCAAAATCGAAGTAAATGTGTTGTACCCAGTCGAGAAATTAAGGAATTTGTTGTTATTATTATGGTTAATTTGGTGAAAAGGTGTTAATTTTTTTGATAGTAATTGGGAGTTTTTTCAAGTATACAAATCATTTGGTTAAACAAGATTAAAAACTTTTAAGATCAAAGCTTTGGTGTGTGCCTGATCATCTAGTAGTTTAATTTTGCGTTACAGATCATCTGGTGCAGTTTCATTCATGCAAGTAGCATATCTGGTTCATTGAGTTGCATTTCTACTGGCGTTATGATGTCCTCATCTGGTGATATATGGATTGTGCTTGATTTGCAGTTAATGGGAAACAAAATAACTGTTAGATTCATGCATTTCTTTGCCAGACCTAAGAAAAAAAGGAGATGAATCTTGTTGGTTTTTTACGTGAAATAGAAGATGCAGGGCTTGGATCTGGCTTGATCTGGGAAATCTGAGCCTGACTTGTAAATTTCAGTTCGACTGTGTAATTGAGTTTCGTATTGCATTATGAATTTTCAACCCATTAGCTGGACTAGAATGTCTGGAAGTTGAATTGACATGATGGAGCGCGATTTTCTAGGAAATGTTTTACTTTGTTGATGCTTGCTTAGCAGGCTTAGAGTTTCATTGTCATAGTACACCAGAGAATTCCCAGACCGTTTGTATTACTTGCAACTATCCTTGCTAAATGCCATTTTAGTTGATGCAAATGTTGTTTGGTTACCTACTAATAGATTTAGCAAGCTTTTTTTAACATTTTTTACGCTCTGAATTTTTGTAGCTATGACTATTCTGGTTATGGACAGTCAACAGGAAAGGTAGGCAGTGTGCATCTTTTTCTATTGGAATGTGACTTGTATAATTGTAGTCAAAGTTGAACATCTTCTCAAAAGTTTATGTGTTTGTTTGTTGCTGCAGCCAAGTGAGCACAACACTTATTCTGATATCGAAGCTGCTTATAAGTGTCTTGAAGAGAGCTATGGCACCAAACAGGAAAACATCATCCTTTATGGTCAATCTGTAGGCAGTGGTCCTACTTTGGATCTTGCTACTCGTTTACCGCGTCTGAAAGCTGTGGTCCTGCATAGTCCTATACTATCAGGACTAAGGGTCATGTATCCCGTGAAGCGCACATACTGGTTTGATATATACAAGGTTAATATTTTGTTTTTTCCCCCTTCTTGCATGCAAGAACGCTTGATTATACAAATATGCTGTATTTCATGGAGCTGAATGTTGTCTTCACTTTGTTACGTTCAGAACATTGACAAGATTCCATTGGTGAAGTGCCCTGTACTAGTAATCCATGTAAGTCTTTTGAACTTACCAATTAGCATTTGGCAACCGTATTAAGCTATTGGTTTGATGGTGCATGTTCCAGAAGTGGTTTAGTATATGTCTTGTTGTTTAGTCAGAAAGTAAACTGATGCATAATGCCTTCTCAAATCATTAAAAACTGTATATACCCTTTGGAGAACTTTTGTATTCTGTCTCAGAAAAAAATCATCTGGTTGTTCGTCTTACAAGTCACATGGGGCCTTGTATTTTAAGTCTAATACACTGTACATGTGTGTACTGCCAATTCAGTGAAAAAGACAGGAAGGCATTCATTCCAAAGAAAAGAGAATTAGCTTGTATTTAGAGCACAAGATGTGAGAAATTTGGCCATCTTTCTTTTGAAATATAGTCAAATTGATCCAGGTATTAGATATAATGGCAATATTCAGCTAGAAGCATTTTCTGAATGGTAGATAGTGCAAGTACTGTGGTGGGTTTGTTTTATTCTGTTAGCGGAGTTCAGGTGTCTATTATAATTCTTGGGCTTATAGGTTCCTAGCTACAGTCTGACTAGTGGTTATCCTTCTTTTTGGCCTGCTTTCTTACAGGGAACTTCTGATGAAGTAGTAGACTGCTCTCACGGGAAGCAGCTTTGGGAGTTGTGCCAGGAGAAATACGAACCATTATGGATCAAAGGAGGGAATCATTGTGATTTAGAGCTGTATCCGGAGTATCTTAGGCATCTGAAGAAGTTCATATCAACTGTGGAGAAATCGCCTTCCCGTAGAAACACTTCTAGGAGAAGCACAGATGGGATGGAACAGCCCAGAAGGAGCACCGATTGTTTCGAGGCTCCAAGGAAGAGCACAGATCGGAGAGAAAAACCGAGAAAAAGCACAGATAGAACCGAAAAACTCAAGTTTCACGAATACAGGTTTACAAATATCGAGAAGCTAGAAAAGCTGAAGATGTCCTTTGATCATATGGAGAGATCTCGAAGAAGTGTGGAATACCATGATAAATCAAGAAGAAGTATCGACCTGCAGCTAGAAAAAGCACGGAAAAGTGTAGACTGGCTGGACAGAATTCGTGCTGGATGAGGATGGTAAAAGCTGTGTAAAATTTGTGCACTAGATTGGTTTTTAGGGAGGGGGGGAGGGGGACAGAAAGGAAAGTGGGAAAACACAAGGGGAGGGGAGGAAATTATTTGGTATTTAACTTGTGATATGAAAGTGTGTGCCTTGCTCATTGAAGTTGCATAATAACCGTGTATTGGGATTGTAGATTTTGATTGATGATAGTGGTGGTGGGTGGGATTCGTTGTCCTTTGATTTTTAATGGAAGCATTCTAACCACTTTTCTAGTCTTTGTTGAAAGCAAATGAAGCTCACAGACTCTTTTTAGTCGTTCTTCTCACACAAGGAATCTCCATCTTAATCCAACTAATCAAGAAAAACACCCCTCAATCTTCTCCCATCTTTCACGCATATTAGATAATTAAACCAAAATGCAATGAGATAGGTTTGTCATCGATAAATTTTCTCCTACTAATAAACTCCTATCAGATGTTATTTCTAGCTACTTTGATATCAAAGCATGATTAGTGTTGTGTCGCTGATAAGATGGAATTGTTATAAACTCTACCATGTTTCCAACCACTTTGGTCCATAAATTTAAAGTTCAAGCAATTCTTACAGTTTTAGTATCGACCAGCCTTGACTTATTGTAAGAAGTCTTAAATATAAAAGCAAAATGCGTAGTATCAAGCGGGGATAGCTCAGTTGGGAGAGCGTCAGACTGAAGATCTGAAGGTCGCGTGTTCGATCCACGCTCACCGCAATAATTTATTGATGACTATTAACTGTTTATTTATCATATCCTGTTATTAGTCCTTTTTTTGAAAAAAGATGAAATATAAAAAAATTAATATAACATTTAAATTGTTATTATTTATAAACAATTATTAGAAATTAGTGCTAAAATTTGGATTTTCCGTACTGTTCAAACTTTCTGTGAAAGGAGAATCGTTGGTTTTCTACCGCCAGGTACTTCTCTTCCTACGCCGAGTTGAGTTGAGCGGCCCAACCGAGTCGAAGAAGAATTGCCTACACCGATCACCAACTTCCCATCTGCTCTCTGCAAACCCTAATTCCAAACCGTTCCTCTCCCTGAATCACGATCATGTGAGTTGTTTCTCTAATCTTTTGGATTCTACTTTAGTATTCACCTCGATTTGTATTTATTAGTTTCACGGTCTTATCAATTTAATTCGCATCAGTTAATCCCAAGCAGCTGTATAATTACTTCTATTCTTAGAGCGTGACTGTTGATCGAATCGTTCTTTCTTAAATGTTGTTTTCTTAGCCACCAAAGGATACAGCAGATAAACCCTGTATATATTTCTGTATTATCATGAATGTTGTAGGAATCAAGAGGAGATCGCCAGAGAAGCCGTAAAACACGCCCTAAAGGCGCTCAGGAAGCGGCATTTGCTCGAAGAAGGCGCTCATGCTCCTGCTTATATTGCTCTTTCAAAGCCTATTATCTCTCAGGCAAACTCCTCTGAAACTATAACTCTCCTCGAATCCGTTTTAATCTATCGTTGTAATTTTGTTATTGATATTGGTGTTATTGTTATGCGCTGAAGGGTTCAGAATGGAAAGAGAAGGCAGAATCTTTGGAGTTGGAACTCCAGCAATGCTACAAAGCACAGTCTCGATTATCCGAACAACTTGTCATGGAGGTGGCAGAGAGTAGAACGTCTAAAGCTTCACTCCAAGAAAAAGAAGCCGCCATTGCTGCTTTGGAACAGGAGCTGACTCAATTAAGGTTGGTCTTTTATTTTTGCCCATCTCTTTTTCCTTCTTTTGTTGCTTTTCAAAGAAATGTGAGACATTATGTTTGTGTTGTAGGGAGGTATGTTCTCAATTAAAGGAAGATTTAGAAGAAAAGTTTAAGGCTTTAGAATTGGTTATGAGTGAGAATGATGCGATTCGAATACAATTGGAAGAGATGACTGTCAAAGCTAAAAATGCTGCTGCTGAAAATAAGATGTTAGTTGATCGTTGGATGCTGCAAAAGATGCAGGATGCTGAACGTCTTAATGAGGTACTTTTATATCACTTGGATTTGACATTAGCTATTGTTGGTCCAATGATCTTATTGATTCGTTGGCCTTATATTTGGTGGAATCTTTTGTGGAAGAAAATTTTCTAAAGTTGATAGCATTTGTGGGAAATATTTTTGGTCGTTGAAGGTCTTTTTCACAGACTATGCTTCTGTTGATGTCATCTCCTTGAAAAAGGCATGACAGATCAGGAGAGGGTTTGGGTTAGAGATGGTCTCCTTGTATTATTTGCAACTTGTTTTGCTATGGAAGCTTGTTGGTCTTTAGTCCTTCTCTTCTTGGTTTTGTTCTTGCATGTAGAATAGCAAAGAAATGCTCTGGTACTGTGAGTTGATCATACTTAAAAATGTGAACAACCTTTCCTGAGCATTTTTTTTTTACTCTGAATTTTTTTGTTTGTTTGCTTTTAAGTTCTTGTTCTTGCTCTTGATTGTCTATACCACATTCATGTACGTGGCTAATTAACTGCGACCTTACTTGCTTAGGCTAATGCACTATATGAAGAAATGCTTGATCGACTAAAGGCAAGTGGCCTAGAGCAACTTGCTCGGCAGCAAGTGGATGGAGTGGTCAGGCAAAGTGAAGATGGTGCTGAGTACTTCACGGAGTCAACCATTCCCTCCGTATGCAGACACAAAATTACAGCTCATGAGGGTGGATGTGCTTCTATATTGTTTGAGTATAACTCTAGCAAATTGATTAGTGGTGGGCAGGACCGGGCAATTAAAATGTGGGATGCAAATACTGGATCACTAACCCGGACCCTTTATGGTTGTCTTGGTTCTGTTCTTGATCTTTCTATCACGCATGATAATAGATCTATCATTGCTGCTAGCAGTGCGAACAACTTGTATGTGTGGGATGCAAGTTCAGGGCGCACCCGTCACACTCTAACTGGTCATGTTGATAAAGTGTGTGCTGTAGATGTTAGCAAAGTTTCCAGTCGACATGTTGTCAGTGCTTCTTATGATCGTACAATAAAAATATGGGATTTGCAAAAGGGTTACTGTACCAACACCATCATGTTCCACAGCAACTGTAATGCCCTTTGCTTCAGCATGGATGGACAGACCATCTGTTCAGGCCACCTTGATGGGAATCTTCGTTTGTGGGATAGTCAGACAGGTAAACTACTTAGTGAAGTTGCTGCACACTCTCTTGCTGTTACATCAATATGCCTGTCGCGTAATGGAAATGTAATATTGACAAGTGGGAGAGATAATCTGCATAACTTATTTGATATGAGATCTCTGGAAGTTTGCGGGACATTCAGGGCAACTGGGAACAGAGTAGCTTCTAATTGGAGTCGTTCTTGTATAAGTCCCGATGATAACTATGTGGCTGCTGGATCAGCTGATGGATCCGTATACATTTGGTCAATATGTAAATCTGAAATAGTGAGCACTCTGAAGGAACACGCATCTTCTGTACTCTGTTGTTCTTGGAGTGGGCTTGGCAGACCATTAGCCGCTGCTGACAAGAACGGAATTATTTATACATGGAGCTGATGATTAGATAATGCATCATATGTAAATACCACGGATTGTTTCTACAGCCCTGATAAAGTTGCCATATCCCATTTTCCCCCCAACTCTGCGTCACGATTTCATCAACATGATTTTTTAATGGAAGATTGACCACTTTCTACAGAATAAAGCATATCTGATCAGTTGATTGTAAATAGAGAATTACTCCCTGGTTGATTGCATACAAAAGTTAATAAAGAAATTGTTGGAAGCGTGATGCTTTGCTTGGCCATTTATCCTTTATTGCTCTGCTTCTTGTGTATCTGATTATTCTCATTGTCTTCTGAGTTAAACTTTCATATGCGATAGCCTTCATGTGTTGGCAATCAATGGATAGTGTTGATCTCTGGGTTCCTCTTCACCAAGATGAAAAGGTCCTTTTCTTTTCTTCTTATATAATCATGTCCTCAAGTTTGCATGCCGTTCTGTTAATTTCTTACGTTAAATTTAAATTTTATTATCAAATAGATATTCCATGTCAAATGCTATATGGAATTATGTGATTGATTTCTGAATTTACGGAATCTCGTTTTGAGTAGACTGAAAGCAGCAAGTCGTGTCCAACTTTCCGCTGGTTTTTAGAGATTTTCGAGCTAACGGCGGAATATCTCAAGATTGTAAAGCGATGATCCATAGGGCAATTAAAATATGCGTGGATCTATTATTTTATACAAGGACGGAAGGAACATGACTGCTTAGCTATCCAATCCATGGCAGTGAAACTATGGCTTGCAAGTGAAGTGCATTATCTGTGATCCAATGATGGGAATGATAAGTTGGCTCTACACTAGGCTACGTTCTTCCTACAACCGAAGCTTTACCTCTTTATATTCATGTAATTACCAACCCATCTTACTTTCTTTCGTATTTACTTGCTGTTGGTAGCATTTCTGGGCGCTGCAGCCGAGTTATTGTCTGTAATTTATTTGAAGGGTGTTTCTTAAATGTTTATAATATAGGCATTGGTATTACATAACATTGAAGGCACCCACCCATACAGAATAATCCCCTAATATTTGCATCAGTTAACCAGCGTCCTATAAATGTATCGCCCAACAAAGCCTTTGCCATTCGACCGAGAATCCTTCTATTTGAAGCGAAAGCCAACCATGAGGAATGATATTCCTCTCATCCCCATATTAACATATGCAAGTAACATGCATGCATCCACCATCAACACAGTTTCATTCTCTCTAACATCTGAACCCACAACTATTGATTATCCCAAACCAGAATTACTTGTCAAATTGGATTCTGATAATCTCCAAACAGAATTAAATGATATTGCAAATTTTCCTCCATGGATATCTAGCTCTATATCTTTCCTACTCTGGATACAGGACATCTTCCTTAATGGGTGGGTGATATTTCAGTTAAAGCTTAGCCCTAAGGCAGTTACAAGGATCTTTTATCAGATTCCCACTTGCAAAATCTTCATTATCCTTCTCTCTTTTTTTGCCATTTTTGCTAAATATAGTTCAATATTGCATGACGTAGAAGCGCGTTTTCCATTGTTTTCCCAAATTTTGTTCATTTTCCCGGTCGAAGTGCACGCAAAGAAGAAGAAAGGAAAGCTTTCACTTGCATATAAAGAAGACTTGCTTGCTTGTTTGCATGCTTGCATGGATTTATCCATATTCAACTTCTTCTCCATTAATATAATATTCAGAAAAATTCTTACATATATTGAATTTATCATCTTCTCCATTAATATAATATTCAGCAAAATTCTTACATATATTAAATTTATCATGTAAGATTATTAATTTATTAATAATATAATAATACATATTAATTATTAATATTTAATAAAAACTAACATACATTATTATATTATTGATATATTTATAATCTTATAAATATATTTATTGATATATATTTATAATCTTATACGATAAAACTGATTCATATTTGAATTTCTCTAATATTCAAAACCCAATCTTCATATCTTCTTCGCATTATCTATTATTTGATTATTCTATGCCCATAAGGAACCTAACTTCTTCAATAAATGCTCTTTGTTTGTTCTAGCTTCCATACCTTCAAATTCTATTATTCATGCTTTCATATCTCTATATAAACCTCTAACTCGGGTGTATTATTTCCCATCATAAGTAAACTTACCAACTAGAAATGTACAAGTTTCTTCTTCTACTTCTGCCATTGGCTTTAGTTTTTGCAATCGGAGAGAGTTTCGATTACCATGAAAAGGAATTAGAATCTGAGGAAAGCTTGTGGGGTTTGTACGAGAGGTGGAGGAGTCATTACACTGTTTCAAAGAGTCTTCATGACAAACACAAGCGGTTTAATGTCTTCAAGCATAATCTCATGCACGTTCACAACACTAACAAGATGGATAAGCCTTATAAGTTGAAGCTGAACAAGTTTGCAGGCATGACTAATCTTGAATTCAGGAGATATTATGCTGGTTCAAAGGTTAAACATCATCGGATGTTTCGCGGGTTGTTACGAGGAAACGGAACCTTCACGTATGAGAAGGTGGAAAGTGTTCCACCATCCATTGATTGGAGAAAGAACGGAGCTGTCACTAATATTAAGGATCAAGGCCAATGTGGTAAGCCTTGCTTTCTACTTCTTTACGTGCTAATTATGTTGTTATATTTCATGAAAACAATATTCTCGTCATTTGTTTGGTTGAAAGCAAGGTCAAGATCTTTATATTTTCATATTAGTGTTGTTTTCGACGTGGTAAACAGGTAGTTGCTGGGCATTTTCAACCATAGCAGCAGTGGAAGGTATTAATCAAATCAAGACAAACAAGCTAGTGTCATTGTCTGAGCAAGAGTTGGTGGATTGCGACACTGAAATGAACGAAGGATGCAATGGAGGGCTGATGGATTATGCGTTTGAGTTCATCAAGAAAAAGGGTGGCATAACAACCGAGGCTAATTATCCTTATGAAGCTGAAGATCGAACTTGCAATGTTCCTAAGGTTTTATATATATATATATAGTTTAAACATGCAAACCCATGTTTCATTACTTGGAACTAAATTCAGATTATGGACTAAAAGCTGCACGTTTCCAGGAGAATGAGCCAGCAGTTTCAATTGATGGACATGAGGACGTACCTGAAAATGATGAGACCGCATTACTTAAAGCTGTAGCAAACCAACCCGTGTCTGTTGCCATAGATGCTGGAGGTTCAGATTTCCAGTTCTACTCGGAGGTAAATAAGATTAAACAACCATTAATGCTTAAACATGTACAAGATTGAGTTATCGAATGGCTTGATTTATATATGCAGGGAGTGTTCAGTGGAAGTTGTGGGACGGAACTGGATCATGGAGTGGCACTTGTTGGTTATGGATCAACCACTGACGGAACCAAGTACTGGACTGTGAAGAATTCATGGGGCACTGAGTGGGGAGAAAAGGGATTCATAAGGATGAAACGAGGCATCTCACAGAAAGAAGGGCTTTGTGGTATAGCTATGTCAGCTTCGTATCCCATCAAGAAATCCTCAAATAATCCTCCAGGAATCAAAGACGAACTCTAATATATACATCTTTCCGTATGGCGATTGAATAATTAATACGTTTATTTTAAAGATTCATGCATGTATGGTGATTGAATAATCAACATGTTCATGTCAAACATTCATGGATAATAATATGTATAAATCAATCCAGCATCTTTGGACTTTAATCATAATGTGGAATAAAGCTTTGGGACATTTTCACAAATCCCATCAGTGGAAACTCTTTTTTTGGGCGTATTGGTTTTTATTTTTTTCATGGAAAATACATCTTATTAACATCTAATGAAATTTTCAATATCTCATTAAAAAAATATACTAAAATAACTTAGAAAAATATATGAAAATTTTTTAAAATTTCATTTTAATAGTAAATTTCTTTGCAAGAGAAATTTAAAATTCATATTTTAATATAAATAAAATTTTATTTTAAAAACTCATCAAAAATATATAAAACAAATATAATCTATATATTCATTTAAAAATTTCCTACTAATAAATTATATAAATTATTCATCATCTTTTATTTGATTTAATAAAAATATCATGTTTGCTTTAGTAATAATAAATTATATTAATAAACAATTTTTTTAATTATTGTGGCATTATAATTATATAATAATCAATAATTAGCATATATTAATATTTTTAATTAAAATCATTATTAACAAATCATGATTTTAAAAAATTTCTCTTACATCATTTATAATTTTTTATTTAATTTAATAAAATGTTATATTTACTTTTATGAAAAGAAATTAACAAATTATATTAAGAAATATATAATTATATAAAACTTAATATTTAGTATGTAATAATATTTTTAATTAAAATCATGATTTGTTTGTATAATTACTTATAATGCCAATTATCTACTCCAAATATGATGATAAAATGTATTACCTTTGTTTGTTTTTTTATACTAAATATTTTAGAAAAAATTTGATAATTGTTTATAAAATAAGAAGTAAATTATTCATAACTACTTAGTAAATTAATTGCATATGTAATATTTTTTATTTCAATAAATTATAAATTTTAGTTTTAAGTTTTTATTTTTTATTCAATATTTGTAAAAAATTGTGACAAAACTTGTTAGTATATCTTTTGTAATCCTTCAATTTTAATACTCTATTCATAATGAAATGTATTTTTTTTGAGTGTTAAATATATTTATCAATGAAATCACATCTATAATTGTATGATACACATGAGTTATTGGCAAACAAATAACAATTATTATAACTAAATGAGATAAAAATAAAGATGAAAGTTTTATTCACAATTAGATGCATCCCTTCTGTATGTCGAATATATCGCTCAAGGAAATCATATTTGTAATAATACGATACACATCAATTATGAGCAAACAAACAACTATTGTAATTAAATAAAATGAGGGTAAAGATGAAAATTTATTCGTAATGAGATGTATATCAAATGTATCTCAACTACTATAATTAAACAAGATGAACATAAAGATGAAAGTTTTGTTTATAATGAGACACATCTCTTTTGTATGTTGAATGTATCCCTTAACAAAATCACATCTATAATGATATAATAAACGTCAAATTATGGGTAAACAAACAACAACTATTATAATTGAACAAGATAAAAATTCTATTTGCAGCGAGATTTAACTTTTTTGTATGTCACATGTATTTCTTAATAAAACTACATTTGTAATAATATAATATACATTAATTATAAGCAAACAAACAATAACTATTGTAACTAAATAACAAAAATCACCATAAAATCATATTCAATGAATAGAAAATTTTAAAATTTAAAATAATTTAGAAATAGATGAAATAATATAAAAAATTCATAAATAATAACCACATGCAACCTCATAATAGCAAATAATACCTTAATAATTTCTATTAGCAACTTATCATAATTAGCCAAAAATTAATCAATTCAACCCAAAAATCAAATACAAATACTTAAATCAAACCACACAAAAGATGTCACATTCTGATTTGCACAGCACTCCTATATGCATTAGTTTTATAAATATGTGGCAATAAATGAATAAGGAATGCATGAAATGCATAAATTGAGTATGATGCACGAATGTGATAACTTGATGATTATAATGAAAAGTGCATTATGTATAGAGAAATTCTATATGATATGGAATTTACAGAGAAAATGGTAAAAATAGATGAAAAGATGTTTTACAAAGTTAAATATACATGAAAGATGATGATAAAAATAATTATGAAGGTGGGGGGAAATTAAATGATGTAGAAAGGTACTTATAATTAGACCTTCCTTAAGTTAGAAACATATATATATATATATATATATATATAGATTAAATTAATAAGTTGGCCTTATCTTAATAAATAAGAATTAGCCACTTGGTTTCCCTTCTTCATCCATCAGACGTGCTGCTCCTTCTTCTTTTCTTTCTTGAAGCATCTACTTCTTCTTCCTCTTTTATTCTTATGTCTTTGCAGAAGCCAACACCATAGCAATTCAACGTAAGAGCAAGCATGGATCTAAGATGATTATTACTTCTTTCCTTCTTTTGATGCATATAACTTCTTTATTCTTGTAGTTCTTGGGGTTTTTGTTCTAAGGGTAGAGTCATAGGGTTGTGGTATAAGACTTGAGTTCTTGGGTATGTGAAGTTGAGTTGAATTTCTTTGTGAATGGGTATAAAGAAATTGAATTGATTATTGGTAGTTTTGGAAGGAGCAAGCATGGGATGTACTGTAAAAGATGAGTTGTTTTTGATGAAAGATTGAATTTTAAATTGTGTTAAATTGATATTTTTAGTAAGATTTAGAAGTGTTTTGAAGATGGTTTGATTGTGGTTATGGATTAAGAAGTTTGGGGGATCATTTGGTTGTGTTTTGGAGTGATTTTAGACTGAGTTTTGAACCTAGTTTCACGCTCATGGAATGGAGTCCACGATCATGGAATTTTCCAGTAGGTTTTGCAAAGTTTCTGCTTAATTCCACAATCGTGGAGTTGAGTCCACGATCGTGGCCGCAACCAATTTTCAGCATTCGATAGGTCATTTTGTAAGCACTGTTTGGAAGCCTTATCGAATGAGTTTTTGGACGTGTAATATACCGTTGGAAAGATCTTTGAGTCTAGTTTCCAATGGTTTAAGAATTATTTAATTTTAAGATTATTTACTTAGGAAAAAGGCTTTAAAAATGTGAAAAGGTCTTAACGGACAACATGATTTTATGTTTTAGTGTAGCCTTCTACTTTGCATATCTTTTGATTTCAAGTTGAAGGCCTTATTGGATGATTTTTGGGGTGTGTAATATATCATTGGAAAGATATTTAAGTCTAGTTTCAAATAATATAAAGATTGTTTTGTTTTAAGGTAATTTGATTGGCCAAAAGACTTAAGGAATGTAGGCTACTCCTTTGGGTAACATAATTTTGTATTGAAAATGAAGTTTGATAAAGTATATAACGATAACATATTATGAAAATAGCAAAAGAATCAATATTGATAAGACATAGATAAAATAGAAGATAAAGATATACATGGATTATTTAAGATGTGCAATTAAGTATAAGTTGTGAATGATTTTACTGAATGGATTGTCAAATGATAATGTTACAGGTTTAAACGAATGGAACTCAGAAGTAGCAGCAAGTTACTGTTAAATGTAAAGCGAAACAGGTTTGTGCTATTAGTAGCTGATCTTTATTAATGGATTGGTGGGTATGTTATTACTTACCTTCATGTTAACATGTAATCACATGTTTTCTTAGGTATGATGTGTTTTCTTTTCATGACCTTATTTAAGGTCTTGGATTGAAGTTCTTATGTTATATGTTATGCTATTGCTGTTATGAATATGTATAGGA